>PVIR01043695.1:0-11524 GCA_004026965.1 Petromus typicus
GCTTTGTGGTTCAGGCTGGCCCTGAGCTCAGCCTCAAACTCACATCACAATCCTCCTGCCTCTGCCTCCCGAGTGCTGGTATTACAGGCGTGAGCCACCACGCCCGGCACTGTGGTATGTGGTACTGGTTGCTGCTGGGTGTGGGTCTCCACACCCAGTATTGTTATGTGGTTACCGGGGAATTGAACCCGGGCCCTTGCGCTTGCAAGACAAGTGCCGGAACCACTGAGCTAACTCCCCGGCCCCTTTTTAGCTAATCTTAATCCAAAATAACTGTTATTTTTTTAAAGAGCAAACATAGGAGACTTAACATTTGATTAATCAAACTACAACTATGGAAGTGCGATAATTATAGGAATATTATTTCCAGAAATGCTAGATTTAAATTTCCTCTGGGAAATGTTTTAGAGCAGTGAAGAGGATATCAGAAGTTGTTTTTAAATAAAAATTTCATAGTCATCCAGTATTCAATGTCCGCACCATATGTTCACTATGCTCATTCACTTTGTAGGAAATATTTTAGCTGCTATAGCAAAGGCAACCTCTAAGTCTTAGGATAATAATCATTTTGTGTTTTTACAATAATAAGAATATCTTATGAAAGTAAATCTAAAGTTTATAAAGGTTAGGGTTTCATGCAAACTGTACTAATGTGCTTGAGAGATTCTATTGTGAAGATAATGACTTAGTATTTCTCTAATTTCCTACTATACTGACATAAATATTGCTGAGTTGCAGCTAATCCATCAGTTTGTGGGGAAACAATTGCTATGGCTCATATTCAGATGTCTTGCCAAAGCCTCATGCAGTCAGATGCGGGGCTTTTTGGAAGTATCTTGATCTGGATAGTGTGCTCCAGGAGTCAGGAAGGCGATGCTGGAGTTATTTTAATACAGGATGCTATTAATAAGGATGCTCCACCTGGGGTGAGTACTGTCTACCCCAAGTGTCAATCTGGACAGACACAAGGGGACACAAGAGCGCTAGTGCCCTCACTTGCTGCTCTGCTACCCTCGGTCCACCACGGACTGTCTCTCACCTGTGATGCCTCTGCCATCCCCGCCTTGGAGCCATCCAACTGTGAACTGAAACCCTATAAACTGTGAGCAGAAATAAACCTTTCCTCTTTTAATTTTGGATATTGGTATTTTTATTTCAGCAATGAAAAAAGTAACTAAAACAACAACATCTAAAATATACAGTAACAGGACAAAGATAGGATTAAACAATTTAGCATCCAAGTCATTAAATGTCTTTTGATGAGTATTTATTTGTATTCAGAGGTTTGGAAAGAGGCAGTTGGCTCAACTCAGAAGAATTAAAAGTATTAGTCAGCTTTCTATCAATACAGCAAATACCAGAGACAATGAATTAAAGTGAAAAAAGGATATATTAATTCGGTCATTCAGCGCCTGTGGTGAGACCGCCTGTCATGGCAGGAGCTTACGATAAGGTAAAATTATTCATCTAGTGATTCAAATTAAAAAGGAAAAGAACCAGGATCTTATACTCTCCATCAAGACCATCCCCCTAATGCCATAAAGACCTTCTGCTTGGTCTCAAAACTTAAGGGTTTTACTACCTCCCAATAGTGAGGGACAACCTTTGCCATACAGATCATAGGAGAATATTTCAAATACAAATTATAATAATACAAACATATAGGTAGAATATAAACCAGTGCTTTCCAATGGAGGAAGAAGAATAGTAACAAAACTCATTTTATTATCACAATTTATCATTCAAAATTCATGATAAAATATGGATGGATATTTTTATTTTTTAATTTAACATCATAATATAGATGAAACTTGACAGTATAAAAAGTACATGGAGAGAAAATATACAGATAGTCAGAGCTCTCCTTTATAATGATTTTCAAACAAGTGACCCAGGATAATACTCATTTTCCTAATACATCTTTTCATATCTTTATCTACTCTGCCCCATGCCTACCATCTATTGTGTTAAACCCGATTAGGGGAAAACAGATGGCCAAGGATCTAAGTTGTTTCTTAATATAGAACTATTCAGAAACATTGACCCAAATAGGGCCTTCCTTCTTAAACTGAGAAGTTAAAAATTATTTCAAGGATTCTTTTCCAATTTAATTTTATTTATATTTAATTAATTCTACATAATTCAGCTGATTTTGTTCATTATAAAACACTGTGCTATGAATTCACAGAACAAATGGGTTTGATTCTATCAGGAAGAAAGCAAAGTTGCTAATTAAAGTTGCTGACTCTTTAAACTAAAATATAACTCTATTTACTAAAGCAATTAGTTTCAAAATATCCTGTAGTCTTCAAATTTTTCAGATCATCTAAAAAAACTAGCAATAAACTAATCCTGTAGAGCTTGCCTCTGGCCTTCTTTCTCACTGTAGTAGTTGCTTTCCTCTGCTGACACCAGTGTGGTTTTCCATCCTTTTCAGGCAAAAAATAGTTCTTCTGAATTTGTAAAGCTCTTCTGGTAACTTATGTGATTGCCTGTCTTGATCCGGACCATTTTTTTGAGCTGGTGTTCAGCACTCTTGATCTATTTTTTCCTTCCCTATGTCAGGGCTCTTGGATTTGACATGAGGATTCACATGCCCAAGTATACTGGTGCTGCACTGTAGCTTGCTAACTTATAACTTGCTATTTGGGGTAGTTGTGATATATGAGTAAATCTTTAATGGTGGAATAACTTCTCTATGGGAATTACTGAAGCATTTAACTTATGCTGAAGACTCATGGGTGTATAGTCTAATATTGGTATAAATTTTGTTCTTAAATATCACTATCCATTATTTCTCCTATTATTTCTGAAGCATAGAACCAATGAAGATTTATGCAACTGTTTTTAGTTCAATAGATCAAATAGAGAAAAACCATTGAAAAATTAAACTATCTCATCCCATCTAAAGAAGCACATCTAGTTCAAAGCAATATATTTTATAGACATCACTATGCTATAATATTGCTAGAAAAATAACATTCTTATCATATTTCTTTACATAGAAACTTTTGAAAATGTATTATCATACATATATTTGCCAGTTGAAATGAATTTTAAATCTCAGACTTCACCAATAATTGAATTATATATCCATTTATTACAATTTTTGGTAAAGTCATACAGGTGAGAGCTATTTTTTAAAGATATCTTAAAATTTGAGAAGAGCTCACAGGAAATTTAGGTTAAGCATAAATTGTCATTAGTCAGGGTAAGCAAATATATTGTTATTACATTTTCAGGCTACATGTATCATATGAAGGATTATCTGCCTTAACTTTATTAAAGTAAAAATGAGGAATCAAAATAAATCTAGATCTGAACTTGAAGATTTTTCTTCCAAACTCAAAAATCAAATCTAGTAATTAGTTTCAGGGAAAAACTTAAAGTAATGCAATTTCATTAAAATTGATTTATTTTGTATTTAATTTGAAATCTGTTTTATTGTTGTTTAAAAGTTATAGTAGATGTTCAATGCTTATTGTTACATTCATTCATTTTAAGCAGAATTACAATAATTATACTGTGACCCAAAACCCAGAGCTATTAATCCACTAAAATTGACTTGGTATCATTTATATTTCAGGGTCATTGAGAAATAGACTTCAGGTGACTGAATTGTCAATCTCTGAATAGGATTAATGCCAAGATAACTAGAAATGATTTGTGTTTTACACTTTCACTTATATTAGCATATAAACAAGGAACAATGCATTTGCAGGGACATATGTCTATGTTATGACAATGAGTTAGCTAAGAAATACCATTTGTAAATACATAAATTGGTGGAAAATTTTATAATCATTTTTTTTTGTAAAAAAATTTTGCTGCTGGATGTTTCCTTTTTATTTCATTCTTTAGCATTTAAAATTGTGCAGTAGAATCCTATTTTTTTAAATGTAGCAACTTGGTTATCTACTGCCTACAATAAAAATTAGTCCAGGCCAGAGATTTAGCTCAGTGGTTCCTGCCCCTGTTTTGCAAGTGCAAGGACCCAGATTCAGTCCCCTGGTAAGCAGATACAATTCTGGGTGTGGAGACTCACGCCCAGGAGCAATCAGTACCACATACTGCAGTGCCGAGTGTGTTGGCTCAAGCCTGTAATCCCAGCACTTGAGAGGCAGAGGCAGGAGGATTGCTGTGATGTGAGTTTGAGGCTGAGCTCAGGGCCATCCCAAAGTACAAAGCGAGACCTGTCTTAATATATATATATGTCTTAATGAGTTTTTATCTCTCAGAGTATTTTGTTTCTATACTCTATCTCATATTTGTGATAAATTCTTTTTGTATTTGCTACTTTGAATATTGAGAATTCTATCAGTTTCATTCTAATGATAGAAAATTTTAATTTCACTCATCTGAGCTTAAGTTTTAATCATATATCTTAAATAAATTACTTTTATATGGGCTTTTAAAAATGCACTACGGAATTTTGCAATCCATAGAATTCACAACTGAAGTATTATGTATTTCTGTGGACAGCTGCTTTTACTTACATGAGAATATGTGCTTGTGTGTAATATTATTTTAAATGTGGTGTAAAAGATTTAAATATTTATCATTGTTATGGGCTTTTGGTATATCAAGAAATAATGAGTGATTCATGCAATATTTATTCAGTTGTACAAAAACATGTGTCAGGGTTAAATTGAAACAGTAATTCTGTCAGACAAACTGAATAAGAAGCAGTTACTCATGGAAAAACTGAAGACAAATTAAAATGAGTAAAATGTACAGGTAATAAAATATTAAAATAATGTTAGTATCTAAAAATTTTGGCTTTTGATATTGGCCTAAGTGATTTAGATGTGTGTCCATAAGAATCATATTGTAATATTTTCTTTATACCCAAGTAAGATAAGGAACAAACCCAGGAATATGATACACTAATGAAGGTTTTTCCATTGGAAAATAGAACATGAAATATCTGACTCTGAAATTGTGTAATGGAAAGATGATAATTAAATTTACAAAAATGGAGAGCCGGGGAGTTAGCTCAGTGGTTCCGGTGCTTGTCTTGCAAGCGCAAGGGCCCAGGTTCGATTCCCCGGTAACCACATACCATACTGGGTGTGGAGACTCACCCCAGCAGCAACCAGTACCACACACCAACTCCAGGCGTGGTGGCTCACGCCTGCAATCCCAGCACTCGGGAGGCAGAGGCAAGAGGATTGCTGTGATGTGAGTTTGAGGCTGAGCTCAGGGCCAGCCTGAACCACAAAGCGAGACTCTGTCTCAAAAAACCTAAAAAATACCAAAAAACAAAAAAAAATAATAAATTTACAAAAATGAAATAGGAGGCGAAATGTGTGTTTAGCAAACAATAATGATGTATAGAACTCTTTAGGAATTTGATCTACAGGAAAAAATTGTCTGCAGCTCATATGTAAAACAGGGTGCTTAGAAGGAATCTCATGTTACTTCTTTCTATTATATGTTGTGATGCTGGTGGTATTCCAGCCTAACTTATTTTAAATTTCCTAAGTGATGAACATTTCCTAGAGCTTCAGTACTAAAACTTTCTGTAACTATTGAAATGAAAGAATGTTTAAACTTTATTTATAATTCTATAATGTCTTAATTTGCAAAGCTAAAAGCATAAAATTAAGATGCATGCTAGCAGCTTCTTTTTGTAAAATATTGAAAAAGCAATCTCAGAAGAATGGATGTATTTATGCTTATAGGTTTTAGTACAACTGGGAGAACAATAATATACAATATATGAGACATTGCTCAATGAGTTCATTTTTGTCAAAGAGAAAAGAGATTTTCTCTTGCTAGTAGAACAGTCATAATACAGACACATGAAAATGAAAAATGGAAAACAATAAATGTAAATAAAACATTACTGTAGCCTTTTCTTTGTTGACTTTTCCACCATTTCTGCAGTCAAGACTGATGACAAATGGTAGTTTCACTTCAACAATGGACAGTGTTGTATTTCTTAAACCAGTCATCTAGAGAATACATTTTGAAGTCGAAATTCAAAGAAAAGCCAAAAGCAAGACATGTATATACCATATGTTTTTGGTATGATAAAAATGTTGAAATTATTTTTCTGTTCAGAATCACTTTCAGTACAACTTGGAGGAAGCTATAGCCAACTATAGTTATTTTTAATGTCAAGAAATATGTACTAATTCTTAAATGGGCAAAATGATTTTCACTAAATGGTAAATTTCTTTAGCATTATTTGAGTCTCTAAGGTTGTGCAAATTTATCATTGACTAGCATGTCAACAGTGCAACAGAAATAAATTAACCTATAGAAAACATTAATGCTTCCAACAAAGAAAATAATTCTTGTTCACTTTGATACAAATTATTATTTCTCTTTGGAAAATAAAAATCCCTGCAAATCAAATCTTAATTTCCATTGGCTCAACTCATTGAGTTAATAAGTTAATTAAAATCTTGACAATTTTTCATTTTATGTACGTATAAAAAGCATAAATTGATCTCTTATAATGTTTTATCACTAGCATAAAATGACCACTGGAAGAATCACAAGATAATATGATGGGGGGGATGGTCTTAATACATGTTCAAGTAAAGCATTGCATTGTTTTACTCCCAGAATGGCTTCCCTCTCTCTCTAAGGCACTTCGTGAGTTTTTATTTTCATGTAACTGAAATAAGGGCTTTACATTTTAGAAGGTAGCCGTGATCCCCTCTACAGTAATTGAGTTTGCTATGTAAGATACAGAACTAATTACTTAGATGAATATGGTGTTGGAGGGATTAAATACACTGGAGATGCCTAAAATGTACAAGAAATTGAGAGAAAGAATGACTTCCTGGGGACAGAATCACAGTACTGCTGTGTCTAGTGTCTCCTTTATTCTCATCATTCTACTTTGTTTGTGGCTGCCAGAATAATTAAAGGAGTGAGGAAATAGATTTTAAAACTATCTTGCTCTTAAGTTTTGCACTAAGGTTGATTAATTCTTTCTTTACACTTGCACTGGGCTGCTCTACATTTCCTTTGTAACTAATGCTAATTAGGCTGAACAAGCAACCCATACTGGCAGAGTTGGTATTTCACCTGAATAACTCCTGAGAGATCAGGATGCCTCTGCATGCAACTAAATGCAGAAATTAGTATGCAGAATGCACTTTCATTCACTTGCCACTTTAGCAATATTCATTGAGAACTTACCGTTTTCACTGTAGCTGTCTAGAAAAAAGGAGTCATCAGCTAAAATCCTGGACATAGAAGCTTCTTTTACATCCAGAAAAGGAAAGGAGACCAGTGTGGCAAGATCTAAATAATGGAATACGTGATTAAGTTAGGGAAGAGTTTAATGTAATGGGGCTTTTTCACTCCTCAGTTTACCAGAAGAGATAAGATTTCTATACTTGAGACGATATATAAGAAACATTTCTCTATTCTTTTGGAACACTTGTTGAATTCCTTACTGAAACAAGAAGAATAATGCACAGTAGAGGCCTGTGTGCTGATTTTCTAAGTATATGATGGAGACCCTTCAAACATGGAAGCCACAACTCCATGTCATGGTTTATGATGTGTTAAAGTTACAAAGCTAAGGGCTGGGGATTTAGCTCAGTAGTTCCAGCACCTGCTGTGCAAGTGCAAGGGCCCAAGTTTGATCCCCAGCAACCACATGCAATAATGCTGGCATGGAGACTCACGTCCATCAGCAATCAGAACCACATACCACAATGCCAAGCGAGGTGGCTCATGCTTGTAATTCCAGCACTCGGGAGGCAGAGGCAGGAGGATTGCTGTGAATTCAGGGCTGAGCTAAGGGCCAGCCTGAACTACAAAAGCAAAATCCTATTCAAAAACAAAACAAAACAAAACAAAAACCCCCAAACAAAACAAAAGAGTACAAAGTTACATCAATTTAAGTACCTGAAAGCCAAGATTTTAATAAAATCTGGTCAACTGAAACAGATAAGGAAATGGTGAGTGTTAGGAGATGAGCATTGGAGGAAAGTGATAAACATAATGCCAAATTGTAAAAGACATAAGAGAATGTTTAGGACTAATAAATGAGAGTGTACTAAGAAACAAAATACAAGTAAAAGATCAGAATTAATTTCTTTTTGAGATCAAAAATTCTCTGTAGAGATTAGGTTACACATTAGAAGACAATGATGAAAAATACATTTGAACAGAATTTGGGAGACATTTAAAAAGAGTGATTATTGGATTTGAACTATATTTTGAAGACAGCATTTGTTACTCTATTTGAAGCATTTGCACAATATTTAGTTCACATTGTTGTTTTTCAGCAGTACATATTGAACCCTGGGGACTGTATCATGATCTACCTTGCTCATTTTTTATATATTTTTGTTTTGAGATGGCATTTCAGTAAGTTTATCTGCCTGGACTCAGCATCCCAAGTGACTAAGATCATAGACATGTGCAATGAAACTCAGCTTGAAATAGTATTGTATGATGTGATGCTCAAAATAATTTAACAAATAGAATTTGAAATCAATTAAACCATTAGAAAAACCACTGAATAATCTTGGTGTAGTTGATGGAGTCGGAAGTAACAGATAGAGTTAAATAATTAACTGTGGCAAAGGATTAAAGATTAATAATTCTGGAGAAAATTAAGATTAAAAGAAAAGATTGAGATTTCTAAACCTGAACTGTTAAAAGAATATTGATTTTTAGGTGAGTGAGGATATAAAAGGAGAGACATATACAGTCATGATATTTTAAGTACGTTTAATATTGTTTAAAGAGAGATTCGGTTCAGCCTATTAAAAATTGGCTCACAAGTACATTTGCGAGTTTATGGTGTTCAGTAGAGAGTGTAAGCTTTACTACAAGTAATAAAAAAATGGAATGCTTATTTAGAGTCTACAAGGACAAAACAAGAAATGAAATACATTGTTTTTATTCTATGAAGCCTTCCTAAAACACTATAAAACAAAATTTAGAGGACAGTAAACTGATTGTGCAGACCGTTCATGGCAATTTGGCCTCTAAATTATTTCTCTTAACCCGGTGTCTTAGCTATCATAAACATATTCTTTCTTTACATGAAATGATTTCACCTGTAATAGGTCCAATGTCATGAATCCTAGGAGTCTGTAAAGTAAGGCATGGGGTGTAGTACAAATCTAATTTATTTTTTATCATGATTTACATATATAATGATGAATACTGTGAGTATCACCCAAGCATTGCAGATTTATTAATAATAATTCCAGATTTACTGATTTTTGTAGAAATAATAATAGTTTTGCATTAATTCAATCAATTTATTGGACACATTCTATGTGGGAAGTGAATTAGATGCACAGGTGGAAAAGGAGAATAAAACAGCGCAAACATGAAAGTAAAATGATAGAATGATTACAACAGTGATTGAAAAAATCACTATGATGCAGTTATACCCAGAATGTAGTGGGGTTGTACAAAATGGATCCAAGCTGAGATCAGAAGATCAATACTAGAAGAATGAGGAGTTAGAGTCATCTAAATTTGAAAGGACTGTAGAGTAGAGATGTAGCAAAAATCCTGTGCAGAGGAATAAAAGGGTGTGTTGAAAATTTGAGGTAGTTCCATATGTCAGAAATGAAAAGCAAATATGATTCAATGTTAAAGTATAAAAGATTTCATTGTACTTTAAACTCTCTTTATTCACTTTGCCAGTGTTCTTTCCTGGTATTTTCCTATCTCTTGAAAATTTCAGTGTCAACAAGTATCTTGTGTACCCAGACACACAGGTTAAGTGAAAAACAAAATATTAAAACTAGAAAGGATATTTAAGTAAGACTTATTAAATGCAAAATTTCCGCTTTTAACTAGATAAAAAGAAGCTTTCAATTTATCAATTCAAAATAGTTTTTTTTTCAACTTTATTGGTACATTACATATACGCACCATGATTGCACTCCATAATGAGAATTTATACCAGTATAAGACACAATTTAATTGTCATTTTTTCCCATAGCCCTACTGACTGTACCACCCCCAATATACATAAAATTTGCTTCCTTACTTTTTTGTTATAATGTCATTATTTTTCCCCCTTCACCCTATTTCACTTTGAGCAGTTTCTATTTCACAATATATAACATAAAATTCTAGGACTCATTTATATCTTTATTTTCTCATACCAGAAAAAAGGTGTGATATATACCTATCTGTGCCCTATTTATTTCACTTATGAGGATATCCTCAAGATATGTCCATTTAAGTAGAAATGATTCAAACTTATCATTTTTTTATGGCAGAGTAGTACTCCATTCTGTAGAAGAACCACAGCTTTTTTATACAGTCTCCAGTTGATGGACATTTGGGTTGTTTCCAAGATTTAGCAATCACAAATTGGGCTACTGGGTCAAATGGGACCTCCAATCCTAGCTTTTTGAGGAATCTCCAAACTGATCTCCACAGGGGTTGTATCAGTCCACACTTCCACCAACACTGGAGAAGGGTTCCTTCTTCTCTGCAGCCTCACCAACATTTGCTGTTGCTAAATCTGAAATGGCAGCCATTCTATGTGGAGTGAGATGAAATCTCAGTGTTGTTTTCATCTGCACCTCTCCAATGACTAATGATGTTGAGCATTTCTTCATATGCTTCTTAGCTGCTCTTACTTCACCCTCTGAAAAATATATCTTCATTTCAGATGCCCATTTTTGAACTGGGTCTTTAAATTTCAGTGAGCTGATTTTTTTTAGCTCTGTATATATTCTAGATAGTAGCACTCTGTCTGAGGAACAGCTGGTAAAGATTTTTTCCGACATTGTTGGTTGACTTTTTGCACTGTTGATGGTTTCCTTTGCTGTGCAGAAGCTTTTTAAAAGAATGAGGTCCAATTTGCTAATTTCTTCTCCAAATTTGTGTGCTATAGAAGTTTTGTTCATGAAGTCTTTCCCTAAGCCAATGTCTTCAAGACTTTTACCTAACCTGTTTTGCAGAAGGTTTAGAGTGCCGATTTTAATATTTAGGTCTCTTATCCACTTTGATTTTAGTTTGGTACATGGTGAAAGAGTTAGATCTAGTTTTAGGCTTTGGCAAGTTAAAGCCCAGTTTTTCCAGCACCATTTGTTAAAGAGGCTATCTTTCCTCCATTGAACATTTTGGCTCCTTTGTAAAAGATGAGCTTACTCAGTGTATCTGGAGTAGTTTCTGGATCTTTTAGTCTACTCCATTGATCCTTGGATCTGTTACTTTGCCAGTACCACACAATTTTTATCACAGTGGCTTTATAGTATAGTTTCAGGTTCAGAGTTGTAATACCCCCACCATGTCCATGTTGCTTACAATTGCTTTGGCTATTCTAGGTCTTTTGTGGTTCCAGATGAAAGTTTGGATTTTTTTCCTCTAGATCTGTGAAATATGCTGTTGGGATTTGAATCGGGATTGTGTTGAATGTGTAGAGTAGTTTTGGAAGTATAGCCATTTTGACAATATTGGTTCTTCCTACCCAGGAGCAAGGTATGTCTTTCCATTTTTGGATATCATCTTCTATCTCCTTTTTCAGAGTGCTATAGTTTTCAGAGTAGAGGTCTTTCACCTCCTTTGTTAG
>PVIR01043696.1:0-11589 GCA_004026965.1 Petromus typicus
GGGGGGGGGGGCAGACCGCGGGGGTGAGGGCAGACCACCGAGATGCAGTTGGAGGTGATGGGGATGGTATTGGGGTGGCTTTGTCATGCAGGTAGAGGGTAGCATGCTGGGAAATTCTGCTGGGCGGGAGACAATGGCTCAGTTTCTGGGGTGTTACCCATCAGGTGTCAGGAGTCATAGCCGGGGCAGGCAGGCTGACGGCTCACAGTCTGAGGGCCAAACATCAGTCAGCAGTCGTTTGAAGCCTGCGCAAGGTCACCGTTCAGGAATGCAGGCCCTGAGCACAGAGGGAGAAAGGCGGAGTGCAGGTTTCTGAACCTCAGGGTCTGTTGTCAGTCGCGGGGGTGGAGGCAGCAGGACAGTCAGCAGACGAGACAGGAGGCTGCAGGAGAATGCAGGGGACCCTCTGGGCAGCCATGTGGGGAGGGGGCCGCGGCAGTGCTGACTGCAGGCCGAGGCCAAGGGACGTGTGTGGAGAGAGGCCTGGCGGGTGTGTCCAGGGGGAGGTCTCCAGAGACTGAAGGAAATGTGTCTCCAGTGATGTTTCAGGGCCTAGTGTAGCAGGGATTTTCTAGATATGCTGCACAACAAGGGATTAATCTTTAGAGAATAAATTGCTTCTGTAATTGCATTGGCATATATGACTGGTTATCCAGGTCTTCACCATTTCAAGGGAAACTCTGAGGTCACCTCAGAAAGGCACTGATGTTAGATTTCTCATATCATGTTTGTTATGTGGGAGAGAAACTCTCAAAGCTGAGCTCTTGGACCTGCTTGGATTCACAAGATCATAGTGGGGAAATGTGAAAAACTCTTCATCAGTCTCCTGTTTGGTGTGTGTGAGGAATGAGTGCCATGCGGTTATCTCTCATGGCAGCTTGTGGAAAAGAGTTACGAATCAGATTAAAGCTTACCAAAATAAAGAACATTAATTTATACAGAAGCAAAGGCCCAAGAAATTTTGGTCACAATTCAGTCAAGGCTCTAAGTTTAGTGACCTACAACTCACACTGAGCCAAAAGAACATAGTTATTGTGTAAGAAACAACAGTCTTGTGAGTAAATGGAGTTGACAGGTTAGATGCCATGAAAAACTCAGATTTGGTATGGCGGGATACACACACGACTCAAGACAAGGTGTTTATAGATAGAACGTGGACTTTTAAATTTGCCTGATGTTCAGCTAGAGATGGTAAACTCAGTGATAAAGCCTGGAACTGTAACAAGCTTGCACTTAGATGTGACTAGATGCAAATGTGGCGGGGTTTTGGGGAGTCAAAGATGTGCTTTGGGATCTCTGACCACATCATAACCAGCTGCGAAGCAGTGAAGGTGATGACAATTAAACGTTCTCTTTGTTTTTCTTCTTCTTTTTCAGCTGTTAGCTCATTATTCCTTAGGTCAGACCTTAGTTGCCCAGAGCCAGTTGGGGGCTACATACAGTTTTGTTAGTGTTGAGGATATGATGTTAGTGTTTCCACATATTTTCGTGTCTCTGCAGCAGAACATGAATTTCTTGTGTTGGTTCTTCGGGATAAAATGTATTTCTCCAGTGCTCCATTTACGTGAGATAAACTTGTCCACTTAGATAGTAAATTTGAGGCTGTGCTTTGAACGTGACTCAGTGGAATCTCGACGGGTGGTCGTTCAGGTTGAGGCTGACTGAACGGTCCGGATGGGGCCATGTCCTTCGGGGCTTTCTCAAAAGCTGCTGTTCACTCCGCGTGGAAAATGTGCAGGTATATACACGAGTCTAGAAGCGTTCTTGAAATATACCCCTATGAGCTCTACCTGGTTACTAGAAAGAACAAAGGTGACATACAGTTATTACGTAAAATAAAAGAATAAAAAATAAATCATAAATGGGGAAATGGGAGACGAAAAAAGACGAGTACAGTGAAGAAAGAACAGTCGTGGAGTAGTCGTGGTCACGGGTGTGTGTTTCTGCCCGTGATTTCTGTTTCTTACCAGGAAACGGATAAAGCTTACTTATTGTCAAGACAACGACTTAAAAACAAGTCATTTGTGTAGAAGAGGCTCAGGTATCGCCATCATCAAAACAAGCAGAAAATAAACAATAACGTAGTGAGCGGTTCCCCGAACCCCGGCTTCCTGAGGGGGGAGCGTCCAATCCCGACTTGGCCAGTGGGCCAGGCCGCCGTAGTCCAGAGGCATCACAGACGCGTCCTGCCGAGTCAGGTCCTGGCAGCTTTTCGTGTCCGTTAGGTAAATCTTTCTGTGATCATCTGGGGCCTTTTCTCTGCACCTTGGCTGTCCTGAACTTCCAGGGTATCTTGCCGCTCATGACACAGCTGTGTCCGTCTTGGTTGGCGCTCGTGGTGACCACACTCCGTGCACGCACTGCCGTCCTCCTGTGAGCCCACAGTGGGTGGTGAGGGTCATTGCAAGTCAGGTTTGGAGAACATGATACAGAAAGTCCAGGGGAGAAGTGACGGTCTCCAGCTCCGTGTGGAGACGGGAGCACCGAGCCTGACAAGGACTTCCACAGGTAGTCTCCATGATCCCCTCAGGACGGTGTCTCACTTCTTCCTGGAATGAGGTGTTGAGAAAAGTGACCTGCGTGGTGAGATCTGTGTTAATTTACGGGAGAAGAGGAGTGCTCCCGGGAAGGGAGGACTCCTCTGTGAGACTGAGCAGAGCTGTGGGGGCGGGCCCTGGAGAGGTGCGGGACTCGTCTTCCTTCCACTGAATCACTTGTCCATTGTGTCCCCGGGCGTGTGACCCAGATGGCGAGAGGCCTGGGTAAGCGCGTCAGATTAGATCATGGCTGGGTGCGAGCTCATCTCTGAACGCTGCTGGACGGGCCGGGACCTGGCGAGGGGAGAGTGTTGTGTACAGCTGGCCCCGAAAGAGTGAAAACATGTTTGATTTTTTTTTTTTTTTTTAATATCAGAGGAGTGTAGTAATATTTTTTTTGCAGTGAGCTAGCGAGTGTGCCACTTGGGAGAGCATTCCTGGAGACGTGGTGAATCACAGGCTGACGAGATTTGTTTGAGCTCCAGCACTGCTGGGAAGCAGAGTTCTCGCTCAGTTACAGAGATGCACGTGCCGCGAACTTAGGGCCCAGGCAGCTGTTGCCCTCACAGAGCTGCTCTCACGGCGTACCCTTCTCGAGGATTTCTGCTTTAAGGGTGACTTTCTTTGGCCAAGGATATGCGAAGAACAAACAGTATCCAGAATTGTTCATAAATATTATATATGCACTCATATTTAATTTAAAACACAAGTTACCAGTTACAAAGATAGTTTGGTTTCTTTCTCTGCGCCAAAACTTGTTTTGTTCCATGAAACAGATTATTCAAAACTTGCTGCTTCTTGGAGACTACTTATTTATTTTTCTCTAATTTAAAGCACTTTCACCTTCTGAAAGTATGAGGTGTGCTTAAGCCAACCTTAGGTTTTCACCAAGGTCATTTGGGGGACATAAATTCAACGACAGAGGTAGTGAACAAAACTCCTCGCGTGGTTGGAAATGTGGGCAAGTGGAGATGAAAGACTAGAGTTTAGGAAAATGGCGTTCGCAGATGTGATTGAAAAATACAGTGAACGTTTAAATTTTAAAACCTTGCTTCGGTAAAAGGCACATGGTCATGGGCTCCCCCCAGGGTCCCTCCCTCGCTCCCAGCACACGTCGCCCGTCGTTCTCACCAGCTGACGCAGCTCTGCGGAAGTCCTCTGCCATGCGCGATAGAACCAGGGTGAGCGCTGCTGCCTAGCGCCACCGGCAGGAAGGCGGGCTCCGGGGCGCTTCACAGCGCGCCCTCGTCCACCTGTCCACCACATCTGACGCCGTGCAAGCTTTAGGTTGTGCCTGAAGCCGAACGGACCGTGTAAAGCGAGCCTTTCGAGTTGATTCAGTCCACCGAGGCAGCCAGAACAGTGCGACTGAAGATGCTCGTGGAAGAAGACTTCCAGAGCTGCTCCAGGAAGTGGTGGTAATGTGAGACGAGCGTGTTCTGAGGGAGTGGAGTGCATTGAAGGGGATAAATGACTGTCTTTTACTGTAATACATCTTAAAAATTCACTGTAGTTTTCGGTCACACCTGTACCTCCTGCCCCTAGTCCTCATCGCGCTCTAACACACAGACCCTGGGAACCATTGCTGTCTTTCTCTACAATTAGGGGACCAGTTATCCGAGGGGATGGTTTAGATCCAGGAGCAGGATCTAACGCAGCAACCTCGGCTTGCCTTTTGTTCTGGAATCTATACACTCTGATTAACACTCACACGAGACACTTCAGGGCTTCCAATTGGCTTTCGTACGAGAGGAGATGATCATAAAATGGTACCACTCTTTTCCATAGCTCTTCAAAATCCATTGGAGAAAAAAAAATATTTGTGTATCATTCTTTACCTGTCTTTTCACCTTGGCAAAACTTCATGGTGTTATTCTAAACCAAAGTGTGCTTGTTTTCAGGCTGTGACATAAGCCAGTATTTAACCTGCTTTCCCATTTTCTTTCTCTACCCTCTACAAATAAAATTTGAATGTGGTGTTATATCCGTAGTTCAAATAACACAGAAGGAAAAGCAAAGTAATGAAAGAAATAATGGGGCAGAAAGCCCCGCCTGTCGTCACCTTTTTCCTCTCGAGTCCGTTCTACTAACCCTGTCTCTGATCTGTGGATCTGCACTCACTTAAATGTACATGAAGAGAAATAGAGCTTTTGTTCAGTAACAGATACAGTTAGAAGTTAATCTCACTCTGATAGAAGGATCCACAAACGATGAATTTAAAATACCCAGCCAGTGCATTTCGGTGGCCTTTGTTATAACAAAGGTCTGGAAAGGTGGCAAAATAGTTTCGTTTGTTTTCGTTTCGTCTGCAGAGCTGCGGACTGTGCCCCTGGTTCGCACTGAGTTCTGTTCTCGCGCCCCTTTCGGCGACAGGCTCTTGATGGTCGCCCAGTTGGGACCTCACACTGGCAGCCCCTGCCTCGAGCTCCTGGGTACGGAGATGAGAGGCATGTGCCACCGTCCCCAGCGTCGAGTTTGTTTTATTCAGGGTTGGGTGTGTTTTTTGTTTGGGGGCCGTTACTTATGTTTCTATGTATTAGACTAAATCATAATGTTTTAAATATCAAAAAACAGGGAGACTGAAATATAATTTGTTCATTTCTGCTGCTTCGGGTATCGCTTCGGGCAGCACTCACTATGGTATCTCTTAAATATTTTCCTAATCTTACAAAGTGATTGATTTATACATGTCTGACATATTTTAGAGCCTGTAATGTGAACTAATTCTTTACTTTTTCTCTTTATTGAGTTTGTTGCTCCATTTTATATGTACATTGTGATCACAGTCAACCTAGAGAATTCGTACCTGCGCAGAGTGTATCTTGATTCTCATTTTCCCAGTCTCCTGCCCTCCCTTCAACCCACCCCATATATACATATGCTCTGTTTCCATTTTTTTTTACCGTCAGAGTTTTTTCTTCCCTCGTTTTTACTTTCCTCTACCCTCTTTCCCCTTTAATTCTTCATTTTTGAACATAATTGAAAGTCTGCTCTATCAGGCCAAAAAAGTTTTCTGCTTTGCAGACTTAGCTGTTTTCCTTACTCATGAGGTGACAAAATATGAAATGATTCCTCCCTGGCTATTCCTTGGCTCGCTCATTTGGATTTTATGTGTTATCAGAATGAAATATCCCCTAATCACCTGTTAAAAATAGGAGACAGGCTTACAAATTACAGATGGTCTGCAGGACGCGCAGTGTTGGAAATGCGTCCTTGCTGGGCACGCTGCCCTGTGGAGGGCAGTGAGGTGGGCGGTCCAGCTTAGTTGTGCTCGGTGGTCGGAGACGTTCTGAGTTTTCCCATGTACCAAGAGGGGCCGGGACAAAGAGGTCCTTGTGAAACTCAGCTAGAGGCTGGCCTTGGAACAGAGTCCCTGAAGAGTCCGTGTTAACTGTGCCCTGCCCAGGGGCCAGCGGCAGTGTGCGCTGTGCGCCCACTCGCAGCGTCTTCTGCACCCCGGCCAGTGATCCTCACAGGACACTGGAGTCACCCACGCAGCGTCAGTGTCTGCTCTGTGCAGGCATGCTTTACACAGGACAGTCATTGCTTAGAAGCTGCCTGTGATTGTTTCTGCACAAGCCCATCACTTACTCTCCACTCACCCTTCTGGTTTGGTATACAAATTTAAATCGTGCACGCCACGGGCATGTGTGCTCACGTGCACACAGTTTGCAAAGAAGAGTAGTGCAGCAGTGAATCACTCGCTCATGACGCAGGGCATGGTGTTTAGAATTAGAAGACCTGGATTCGGGCTCTGCATCTGCCACTTACTGGTGCTCTGACCTTTCCAAGACTCTATTTCTATTTTCATTCCCCATCTTTGTTGGGATTTGTAGGCCTCAAATGAGGTAGTATATTAAAAGGATTTGTGTCCTATAAACTCCACACAAATGTTAATTATTGTTATTAAATGTACCCACATTGCTATAATCAAATATTGATATAAAGGCCCCATGCTTCATTTTAACCCCAGAGAAGACATAAACTTGCTATGCCCTACTTGGGTCATCAAAAGTCAGCTGGTGGCTGCTAAGTCGTGAAGGTCGTGAGTGTGCTAATTCCATCCCGAGGCCCTGGGTGGAGCAGGAAGGTGGAGACAGAAATGAGTGACGGCCGAGTTTCTGTCCGTCCTGCTGAGTCTCAGTGGGTCGAGTTCAGCTGCTAGGGTTGGTAGAGTTTTAGAATTTGCATTGATGAGAGGGCTCCCATTTTCGGGTCCCCCTTCTGTCTCTCTTAGGTAGAAGCTTTCTTTCTGATAAAGTTTTGCCTATTCTTAAAAAAAAACAAAAAACAATTTGAGGCCGGGGATTTAGCTCAGTGGTTCCGGCACCCGTCTTGCAAGTGCAGGGACCTGGGTTTGATCCCTGGTGTAACCACACACAGTACCACATCCCGCAGTGCCGGGCGTGGTGGCTCACGCCTGTAATCCCAGCACTCGGGAGGCAGAGGCAGGAGAATTGCTGCGATGTGAGTTGGAGGCTGAGCTCAGGGCCAGCCTGAACTATAAAAAACCTAAAAAAACAAAACAAACAAAAAAACAAACCAAAAAACCAATTTATACTGACCAGTCAGGAGTAGCACTTACCAACTTAGAAGATAAAAATTTTGTGAGTCACCAAGTTTACAAATAAGGTCAACTATGGCTTGTACATTTGTTGGAGAGAAAGGATGTAGCTTTCTGGGTAAAAGTGAGACTCTTTGGGTTGTGTAGATAATAGTATGAAAGGAGATTCAGTATCTTCTGAGGTGAGTTTCACATCCTGGGAAGGTATGTCATCACTTCAGCCCCGGGGCCACCGTCAGGTTAGAAAATATCACCAGGAGAGAGCTCAAGTTCAGGTGCAGACAAGTTCATGCTCCCAGACAGCCTGTGTTTCTGGCTATCACTTAGGATTTCATTTTTGTCTGTCCAGTTCTCATGGATGAGTAGCTAGGCTTATTTTATTCTTTGGCTTCATCTTCAAATTAATTTTGTTTTTTTCCTATGGAAACTTCTTTAACTTCTATGTAGAAATAGTCTGAGGGATCAAAGTTAGGGAAGTCTTGGCACATTATTTTATTAGTCTTGTCGTGATGTCTATGCTAATAGTAGAACTTCTTGTGCACCTAGCTGATTGTCATGTAAGTGTCATTCATTATTTTTAAGGAAAGTTTCATCTTGGGTTTGAATGAACTGTTGAGTTGGCTGAGTTAGGAGATTCACGCTGACCATCCGTAAGGCCGAGAAGTAGTGGGAGGCCGTGTGGCTTCAGCCACTTGGCTGCTGACCAGCTCCCTGTTGTGACGGACGGAGGGTGTGGGCATCGGGAGACAGGTGCTGAGGGAATGCAGAGAGCTGACCGTGATACATCTGACACGGTGCCGGTTTGTTTTCTGGTTTGGGACCTGGTGCTGCTGTTTCTCTGCAGAAGGTGGCATTGCTTCTCTGATGTTACTTTGTTTCTGTCTCAGGGCAGGGGTTACAGGGACTGCTGGAGAAATGGGGAGGAGTACCTACGAGAGTGGAGCTCTGTTATGGACTTCAGAAGTACTGATATTTATTTTTTGATCTTACCTGAAGAAGTATTTTATAATTATGGAAAAAACTGATAAAGCATGCAGTACTGGTAGAAAGACCTGAGAGTAATTAATTTATGATCTCAGACTTGTAAATTTATTAAGCCAAGGAAACTTAGCTTTGCCGACCTGGACAAGTCCCTGGATGTCTCTGAGCCTCTGTTTTCTTATTTATAGGACAGTGTTGCTATATTATGTGTTATATTCTGAAGTTCTTTCCAAATCTGGACTTCGGTGACTGATTTTTTCCATGATAGCAAAGATTGCTTTCTTCCAGAGCATAAAAGTAACAGTTACTCCCTACTGATGACAGTGACATTGAAGAAGTGGCAGCCAGCTGTTTTGCAAAGGGAGCACACGGCCGTGGGCTGTGGGCCTGGGCCGCTGAGTGGCAGGAGCTGTGTGTCTGAGCTGCCCACTTCCGCTGCTTGTGTCTCCACCTTCTGGCTCACTTAGGTTCTCAAAGGTGGATGCTGTGTGTTGAATGTGTGCTCTTGCCAGGCAGACTGCTTCTGTGCAGGACACATCCCATCAGCGGCGACCTTCACAGGTGATGTGTAACCCTCGAGAGACCGGAGGTTGGGACTTGCAGTCATAAAGCAAGACAGAGTGATGCTTGTTAGGGCGCAGTAGGATTTCTTTTTGGAGCAACACCATACTGTCTGTCCATGCATAGATTTCAGTAAATGGGTTTTAGACAGATTGTTTTTCAAGCCCCATCCTGTTTCCTTAACGTTTTTCGCTTTCTGTAGTAATCATTTTCCCCCATGTTTGCAATACATTCTATTATAAATGGAGCTTGCCATCTGCCATAAGGGGAAGTATGAAAATTAGGCTGTCAATCTTTTTCTCTCCTTCATTTCCATCAGACTCATTTTTCTCTGCTTTAAGTTCTCTGCGAATGTGGCCTGGTCTTGAGTTGTACAGCTGCCAAGGAGCTGTGAACCTGAGGATCAGGCGGGAGAAGCGGACTGGTGGGAGATGAGAATGGCAAAGGGGATATGGGGGGCCGGGGAGTTAGCTCAGTGGTTCCGGCGCCTGTCTCGCAAGCGCAAGGACCCGGGTTCGATTCCTCAGTCACCACATAACAATACTGGGTGTGGAGACCCACACCCAGCAGCAACCAGTACCACATACCACAGTGCCGGGCGTGGTGGCTCACACCTGTAATCCCAGCACTCGGGAGGCAGAGGCAGGAGGATTGCTGTGATGTGAGTTGGAGGCTGAGCTCAGGGCCAGCCTGAACCACAAAGCGAGACCCTGTCTCAAAAAACCAAAAAAAAAAAAAGGGGGATATGGGGACGTAGAGAGATTATTCATGAGATACTTCTTTGTCAGCACAGAGAAGCAGATTGGTCGTTGATAGTAAAATTTAGCCCAAATGGCGTTTGCACAGTTGTAAGTCTCATTTTCACGCACTGAGCCCATTAGCATTTCAGCCGTGTTCCTGTCACTCGGTCCAGTCCTTTGCAGATGTCTTTGTTCACTGTCAAAGTGCTTTTTGTTTTCTGGTGTCCATCCCAGGGGCCACCACTTGGGAAGCTGCTCTTCCAGTACATGTGGATGAAACGTGTCTTTTACACGACGAATCCTTCCACTTTTTGATTCTTCCCTTTTTGTTATTACCAGTAGAAAGAGTAAAAGGGCGAGCCATGGTTTAACATTGGAATCCAGGATCAAAATCAGAGGACTGTGTGGCCCTTTGATATCTGACTGCTCTTTATTAACAAAATTATAGTTCTAACTGCCAGATAGAATTTTATTTTTTTAAATAAATCTTTCATTTCTTTCCCTTTTTCCCTTGCTTGTATTTAAATTTGCAAGTAAGTCCAGTTAGAAATTTTTTGTTTGCTTTTGTTATTATCATTTATTGTTAGTTTTATTATCAGGTGTTTCAGATGATATACTCAATTACATGCACACAAACCACGTTTCCATTTGAGAATTTTGTAGCTCAGCAATATCCACTCACATTGGTTGAGGGACTTTTTAAAAACTCAGTTTGTGGTTGAAATACTAAGCTCTTCTAGAAACACCCTCGAAGGTGTACCCAGAAATAATGTTTTACCAGGTCTCTGGACATCTCTTCATCATTCAAATTGAAATCTGAAGTTAACCATCTCCACAATGCTTTTGGAAAGGTGTGCTGTGTGATGCATTTGACAATAACATGAGACTAAATTCTGAGTCTATATCTCCAGTGACCTGTTCCATCTTGGGCAGGGTTTTTCTTTAAGCTGTTGTAACTTAGTGTCTAAAGTTATTAAAGAGATAGTAGAAGTTGTCCTAGAACAATGTTAATTTATGTTTATTTGTGCTCACAGTGGAGTCTTGGTTTCATTTGTGCTTTTAATTTTATGGAACTACTCAGTTGAGACATAAATCCCTACGTAGCTGTCTTTTCAGCATGGCACTTAATAGAGATGTTTATTATCTAATTCAATTGTTAACAGATGCACTGGGAAAAGTTGGAATAATGAGCTAACCACTTCATATTCAGCAAATACCTGTCATATTCCCGACTGACACCTTGTTCTTATTTTTTTATTTTTAAATTTTATTTATTTATTTATTTATTTTTGAGACAGGGTCTCGCTTTGTGGTTCAGGCTGTCCCCGAGTTCATCCTCCAACTCACATCACAGCAATCCTCCTGCCTCTGCCTCCCGAGTGCTGGGATAACAGGCGTGAGCCACCATGCCCAGCACTGTGGTATGTGGTGCTGGTTGCTGCTGGGGTGAGTCTCCACCCCCAGTATGGTATGTGGTTACCGGGGATCGAACCCGGGTCCTTGTGCTTGTAAACAGGCGCTGGAACCACTGAGCTAACTCCCCGGCCCAACAGCTTGTTCTTATTAGCTCATTTAACCCTTATTTCGTGAATTGTCAATCACTCACCATACGGATGATACAAGTAAGGCTTAGAGGAGTTGAATAATTTCCCTGAGGTCACCTAACTGGTATGTGGTGAAGGTTGGATTTCGATCACTAAGAACATAAGAATGGAGTAGTTGTTACTATTGGGGGATTTGGAGTGAAAGTCCTAGTCTGTCTCCTACTAGCTGTGTAACCAGGAGGAGTGACTTTACCTCTTCAAACCCAGCTCCATTTTTTAGATTGTTCTGAAGGACTGTTCCCAGGACTGTTCTGAAGATGACCTTCAAATGTGCCTTTGTCGTGAGCTGACAAGCAGGAGAGGCGTGTTGTGCCCCTGCCCACAAGGTCCTGCCACGTTCACTGAGAGATGGAGCATGAAGGTGAAATGGGAACAGAGTTTTTATGTTTTATGATACACAGTTCAATGTTAAATCATGCAGTTTTAGTAAAAGGGAAGTCTTGTGCGGCACATGTAGTATATTACGGCTTTATGATAGGGCTGGGAGAGGCAAACCCGTCTCTGTCACGCTGTGAATGTTAGAGCAAGGCAGTTTATTCTTGTGTTACCTCTGTGTTCTCCGTCCTGCTTTCATCTGTTCATGTACTCATTAAACATCTCTT
>PVIR01043697.1:0-11575 GCA_004026965.1 Petromus typicus
AGTCAGGTCAGAGTGACTCTTACCCAAATTCCTTTTCCTTTACATACCTTGCCTACACCAGCAATATATCCTTAGCAACTACACGTAGCCCATTTACACCAACCTAATAATGATTGTGTCTCCAACAAATATCAATGGTTTGAGCTAGCCAGAACCTCTGCTGGCTCCAGCACCGGTCATCCCATTTCTCCATCTCTGTCTCTTTTGTTAACTTTGTCTCCAAGTCCTTCTCACCATGTGTTGTAGCACCAAGCAGGAGATTGGGATCTCTGATATTAGTATCTGGGAGGCAAATCCTGGGATAAATGGTCAACACTTAGTGTGGAAAAGGTCACTGAAGGTAACCCTAGAACTATAAAACACAGGGTTTGTGTATGATTAGCTAAGGGGATAGAACTGAGTCCATGAACTAGATTGTTTTGAACTTGCACAAGTGCAAGACCACTCAAAGGGAAGTGGCAGTATTGGCAAGAGCATCAGGCAGATGGCTGATTTGGCACTCACTCAACCTGGCAAGAGCTCAAGATCATGCCCAAACTTCTGTTCTAGTCATTGCAGAGACTCAGGCAGTGAGGCAAGAATCTGGGTCTCAAGTCAGAGGAATTAAGCAAGCTCAGATTCAGAGACTATTTTAAATCAGCTTTGTTTTCCTTCATTGGAAAGAAAACCCATACAATAATCTTGTGTGAGATTGGTTGTCCTCAGCATCAAAATTCTCCAGTACAAGTGTAGGAATATATCATATTCATCAGGTTACATTACACGTAGAGATATAAGATAAAAGGAATGAAAGATATCTAGAGTGGCTGTTATATTAGGAAAAGTGACATGAGCTGAGTGTGGTGGCACACAATGTAATGATATCACATCGCAGGCTAAATAAGTGAATTGCCACAAATTGGAGGCCAGTTTGGGTTACATAGTGACCACAGTGGGTGACATCATGACCAGCATTGACTGCACAGTCAAACACTGATGGAAAAAGAAGAACAAAAATATTCTCATTGTCTCCTTTAAAAAATATAAAACCTCAACAGTCAGATTAGCATCAGTAGATGAGGGCAGAGAAAGACTCCATATTCTTTGTACTCATATACAAAATATGTAAACAAAATAAATAAAACTCTTAAACACCTGAAAGATTATCTTCTGCCTGAAGAATTTTGTGTTAATAACCAGACACTGATAAAAATCTCCCAGAGAAACATGTTTATTGCATCTAGTAACTGGAATAGAAACTTTAGTCCTTCGGTAGAGACTCAGCTAAGGAGATGATGGGTGTCTGATGCACAGAGAAATGTCTGTTAAACTAGTCACAGTTGACACCATGTCCCAGCACGTAATGTTTGACACTTACTCACAGGTTACTAAAATGATTATGTGTTCAAGAGCGAAGCCATGCTGACAAACCAACCTTTTGCTGTTGCAAAAGGAGACTGCAATTTTTTTTAATTTCTTAATCTTTATTGGTACATTACATATATGCATCATGATTGCACTCCATAATGGGGATTTGTACCAGTATAAGACACAACTTAATTCTCATTTTTTTCCCATAGTCCTACCCACCCTACTGCCCTCCCATATACATAAAATTTGTTTCCTTACTTTTTTGTTACAATCTCACCATTTTTCCCCCTTCACCCTATTTTACATTTTTAAACAGTCACTCAAACTTACATGAAGACTTTCAAGTTAATATAGTAAGTATATACTGATACAAACTAGGGAACTTTCCAAGCTGAAACCTAAGTAAATCAAAAGTAATATAATTTTGTACTTTTTATTCTGATATCAAAAAGATTCCATAAAAAAGTTTACAGTACAATATGAGACATTAGCTAATTGAACCATGATTTTTCTAACCCCTCAAAATGTTTTAAGGGCCAGGGATTTAACTCAGTGGCACCCCTGACTGTCATACAAGTACAAGTTCATGAGTCCAATTCCCAGTACTACACAAAAAAGTTTTAATCCTTGTTCCAATTTGGTAAACAGGGATACCTGAATAGCTTAACACGTCAATCAGCCAGTAAAGTTGTCATGCTATATTTCCTTAGAAAAAAATAACAATCAATTCTTCTTTCCTTGTGGTTGCATAAGCTTGATTGTGACTTTGTAAGTCATTCTTAATTCTTAGTGAAGTCAGCTGTAAACAAGATTCTGCCCCTCCTCCTGGGAGAAGAAAGCCATGTTGCCCTTGTAAAAGAAAGCAGAGAGTAGAGTCTCCAGAGATTCCTGGAAAGGATCAGTCTTCAGCTGTAAAATCAAGAACCCAAGCACATAGTTCTGACAGTGGTGTAAGCCCAGGGGATGCTGGGAGAGATTTGTACCCTAGTGGAAAGGTCTATATTCAAGACACCCTGCAATACTGACTTGGGCTCTTGTAATACATTTTCAAAATAAATTGCTCAAGAAAATGAAGAGGATTTAAAGACAGCCCACTTCCTACATGAGTGTCCAAATCTCCTACTTCTGTAATCCACATATCCCCAGTCAGTAGAAATCAATCACCTTTATTACCTCAAGAATTTCAGTCTAATTCAGTACTTTTCAAACTGGAGACCACATGGAAATTGGGCTAAAAATGCAAAACTGATTCAGGAAGCCTAAGCTGGAGGATGAGATTCACATATTTGTACAAAGTGCCAAGATGACATCCATGGCACTGACACCTGATGATCAAGGTGCTGACACAGAGCACCAGTGCTCACTTCAGACACCCAAGAGGCCTTTAATGCAACACACCATGTTTGGTCCCCCTTTGAAATCATGGTGCTGCTCAAGTTGTCCCTCTTTCAGAGAATTGTTTTCCTCAAATCTTTGAATTATTTGCCATATTTTCTCATGGTGGATGCAGCTCAAAGGTCAGCTCCCTGAATAAGACTTCCTTAATGACATTTTCTAAATTGGGTACTTCATAACTTATCTTTCTCCACTAACACACTGCTTTCATTTCATTTGTCATTCTCTAAATTTTCTTTACTTACTCTTCATTTCTTGAATGGCCCACGAAGCAGCGACACAGCCTGTGCTTTTCAGCTCTGTGCTTCAACAAATAAAACAATGCTTGACACACAGGACCAGCTTCACAGGTGAGCGATTTATGCATTTTCTCTGGTCTCTCTGCTTGGTTTAATACTCTACCGACAACATCAATACATTTATAATTTTATCTCTGAACTCGTGTCTCATAAATGGAGTCCAATGGAACAGGACTTGCTTTAAACAGAGGAAATGTACCCAACACATGTGTCCTCTTTTTGTGGCCATTCTGTGGGCACATTGTGCTTACAGTGTCCATGCACAGAGAATTCTGATGACCCCACTCAACACACATCCAGAAAATCCTGGTGTAACATGACTCAGAAGAGCGCTGACATCCCCAAGAGGCTTTTATTCAAATTGGAAGGAGCTTCAAAGGTTTTTCTAAGAAATAAGCATGACTGAGGAATCCTATGACCTTTCTTACACAACATATCAGCATTCATGTGAAATTCTGACACACAGAGAAGTGACCAGGAAGCAACTAGTGTCCTTTTCTTTCAGTCCTTTCTTACTCAGGCCATGAGCATGAGTGGGCAGAAGAGAAGATAAGGAGTGAAGCAACATCAACTCAACTTTATTTGGGGTCCTAATGCTTTCTAAATATATGTTCATATATATTTTTATTTATATGATATGCACATTATTCTATACAAGTTACATAATTTTAATGAATCCAAATGTACGTTAAATGTCCCTGTATTTTCCTTTAATCCTGGCATTGCATATAAAAGAATTCATGCTAACGATTTAAGATTTTTATTTTGTAAGGCCAGGGATTTAGCTCAGTGGTTCCGGTGCCTGTCTTGCAAGTGCAAGGGCCCGGGTTCAGTCCTCCAGGAATCAAATATAATACAGGGCATGGAGACTCACACCCAGCAGCAATCAGTACCACATACCACAGTGCCGGGCGTGGTGGCTCACGCATGTAATCCCAGCACTCGGGAGGTAGAGGTAGGAGGATTGCTGTGCTATGAGTTTGAGATTGAGTGCAGGGTCAGCCTCAACCACAAAGTGAGACCCTGTCTAAAAAAAAAAAAAAAAAAAAAAAAAAAAATTTGTAGAATCACAATTATACAAAACAAAAAAAATTATTTGCAGTGCACAAAAAAAATTACTTTAAAAGACACAACTTTACATTTGAGTACCTGTATCACACTTGTACTGCTTTTTGAACAGGAAAGCCTATGTTTTCATTATCCAGTGGACCTTAGAAATTTTCTAGCTTGTTCTGAACCACAGAACTATTTACTGAATGAGTAAAATTGGGTTTCTTGACTATATATAGCTGGTCTTATTTTAGGATCTTTCTATAAATCTCACTTTGTCTTCACAAGAAAATTTTTTTGTTTTGGTTTGGTTTTTTTGTTTGTTTTGTTTTGTTTTGTTTTTGAGACAAAGTCTTGTTTTATTGTTTAAGTTGAACCTGAACTCAGGCTTGAACTCAGCAATCCTCCTGCTTCTGCCTCCCAAGCACTGGGATCACAGGTGTGAGCCACCATGCCTGGCACTGTGGTATGTAGTACTATTTGTTGGTGGTCATGAGTCTCCATGATCTCCATTTTGCTTCAATATTATTTTTAGTTATTTCAGTTTGCTCAAAAATATATTGCTACTAAAATACTCAGGCAAAATAGTACCCATGCCCATTAAAATCAGTCATATAAATAAATAATTTAGGCTTGAAAATGAAAGATTATTCATACAGAAACTGAAATGTAAAGTGGGATCTGGAGATCCAGAACCCCTGAGTCTAGGCTCTTAGATTCTGTTCCCAGGAATTCAGCTCATGCTAGCCTTCCCCTGGGCTGTATGGAACATTCCAGAATGAGCCCAAGTATCGACTCCAAAGCAAAATGAACCAGAATGCTGATCTCATTCCTACCTTAACACAAAGGATTATCAAGGTTTCACTTCTGTGCCTACAGCCAGATTATCACAGGGCTTTTTATAAATCCCGGGTAAGTCCAGAACCTCTAGGAGCAGGATTTCATTATTTATATTTTAGAGACTAAGGAACATTTTAGCCTAGTATTCACATCCTCTGTAGCTCTCGAAGATGAAAACATTTCACTGGTCTGCAGAAGGGTCTTTTATTCTGCCTATATTCTAGAGCATTAAAAAACAATGTTAGTCAGCAGTTTTAATTTTCTTTGCCGAAATCTCACTGGCAAATATGAGTATATCTTTTATTCATGGTATTAAAATCCTTTGACTGGATGTGCATGGTATTTAAAATATTTTAAATAATGTTCACTATGGTAACCAAATACTTTGCTTTTCTGTCATTTGGACATTTTAATGTTCAATTAGAGGGTGATATGCAGTACCAGACACTTGAGCATTTAGTATTAATCAGTGAGAGAGAAATGATCCTTCCAGTATTTACTGGAAGATAGAATCTATTATTTAACCTATTTTATTAAATGTATTTTAGCAGTACAGTTTTTAGTAAAATATTTTTCATATTTATTTTGTGATAAAAATATTTATTATTATAAATACTTGAGATATGGTTTCTCATAACACATTTATGTATATAATGGGCCTAATCACAACCCCTTACCTTCACTCCTTTTCAAGAGGCAAAGCTCTCGGTAATTATATAATAATGTATCTATGTATCATAGGATATAAGAAATTTCAAATACTTCTAATTTTGTTGATATTAATATCCTCAAATATCTATATTTAGTTTTTCCTCACTCAGTATAATATCCATCAGAGATACAAAATTTAATGACATAGCTAGTCGGATTTCTTTTGATTTGCACTGACAGTGAAATCACTTGATTGTAAACATTTCTTTAACTTTTAAACTCTACTTTGTTTTGCTGCAGAAACCACTAGATTTTACTCTGTAAGTTAACAAAGAAACAGTAAGACAAAGTTGAATTTTCGAGACTTAATTTCCTTATTTATATCTTCAAGGGACATTCCTTTTCTATGAATCTAGAAAGATTATTTTCCTCTTCCAATATCAACCAAATGTTCCTTTGATCTCCATTTTGCTTCAATATTATTTTTAGTTATTTTAATTTGCTCAAAAATATATTGCTACTAAAATACTCAGGCAAAATAGTACCCATGCCCATTAAAATCAGTCATATAATTTAGGTGAATATATATGTGTTTATGTTTTTATATTAACTTGACATCATTAATTCATTCTTGGCATTTATATCAAATCTTTTGGGCAGTACAAATAATAAAATGTGTCACTTTTCCTCTGTTAAGTTAATGGAATTTTTTCATCTCTTGATTAATCATTTGATACTTTGTAAATATTTGGCTTGGTGAAGGAAAGAATTAAAAAATAAACAATGAAATTTTTTCATTCTCCTGGAAAAAAGGTAAGACATATTCACAGAGAATAAATTCTCAGTAATAATAATGTTTTAAGAATTGCAATAATGCCCCTATCATTGTCTATGTGTATCTGTGTGTGTCCGTGCATGTACATGTGTGTGGGTGGGGGTGTGAATTTAGACACTCAGAAATATGTTTTGGAAAGCAAGGAAGAAAAGAAATATTAAAAGACAATAAGAAAAAAATACACACAAATCCGTCTCTAGAATTTTCCAAGGTAAAATTTAATATGTTAAAATATCATGAGAGATACTCCTCCCCAATTTTATAAACTAATACATAAAACATACTTAGAAAAAGGCACGGTCCACACTTACTACCACGAAGTCCTAGACTGATTGTTCACAGCCAGGCAGTGTATCAAAATGCTCTGGGAAACTTTTATATTTTTTTCTGACTCTCACCTCCGATCAATTCAAATCTGGTACAGCGCGGGCCTGGGCAGCACGCCTCTTTCGAAAGCTCTTCGAGGGATTTTAATGTTCACCAGGGTTGAGAGCACTGACTTAGAGTAAACTCTATTATACAACGCGCAGGAAGGAATGTATATTTAAATTTGGAGGGACAGGGCCGTTTTCTCCGATTTTGAAGTCACTTTATAAAACTCACAATACATTCTGCGTATCCTTCAATTATGAAAAGCGTCCGCGGTCCTGCGGCGCCCATGAGGTGAGGAGCCAGTGACCACGCCAGGCCTTTCAAAGAGCGACTCCCGGGGGGTGCGCGGAGCTGCGTCCCTCAGCAGCCAGTCTTCCGGGTAGCTCCAGAGAACCAACCACCTGGCCTGGAGGGGGGTCCTTCTCCAGCTTCCCCCCCTCCTTTCCTCCTATATGAAATGGTTAAATTGAGGTTAGAATGTAATATTCATGTCGTACACTGAAACTCTCTAGACTGGAAATTTTTATTTCTTTGCCAAAGGAAGCAAGAAGAGTTGGCAGGCAAAAAAATAAAAAATAAAAAATAAATAAATAAATGAAAATTGCCTACATTTTTAAACCCTGCTTTTATTTGGCTTCTTACCAGACCAAAGTGAAATGTGACCTGCAGCTCGGAGGTCTCTCCCAGAATTCATAATCTCCAGGTGTATTCAAAACCATTAATTGCCTCTGTAAGGGAGCGATAGGAGGTTTCCCCAGAATCCTGTTATTTGCAGGAGAGACACTGAGCGCTGGCGTTTGCAGCTTCAGTGAGTTCCTATGGACAAGGTATTCATGTTGTGCTTAAACTATGAAGCTTGAAAGGAACAACTTGGGCAGAGAACTTTGTTGTACCGGCATGAATGCACCGAAGGCCTTGTAAAGAAGGTTGTTTGAATTACATGTATGTTAAACAGTTTCAACAGAACCGTTTCCATTCTAGGTTTTTGCACAATAAAACCCAAATTGCACTTTTGACTACTGGGCTGAGTCTTTTAACTTGCTTTTTTTTTTTTTTTTTTTTGGCAAAATAATAAATCCCCCTAATGATGACTGCAGCAGTGTCACACACTGACATAGTCTACTTCTTCAGCCCCTGTGTCATTAAAAGATGCGACTTACTTATTTATGATGATTAATAATAATGAAATATGTATGAAGAAATAAATTATACAAACGCTCTCAGTACATAGAGGGAGAAATACAAATTCCTAACCTCTGATTACCTACACCCCACTACAAACAAGGGACGCCAGTACATTTCCCTCCTGCTGATTTTCCTCAGGGATCTTAACTTAGGAAGCAGGATGTGAGAAAGTTTGAAAAGTGTTTTGACAGACTCAAATTCTTTTTTAATTGTGGATTTGTAAAACTCGACTTCCTCCCCCTCCCCACCCCCAGCTTCTACTGTTTCTTTCACATCATATTATTGAAGGCAGCCTGGAATACCTGAGTCAATGCCATCTGACAGAATGTGTCAAAGGCTTTTGTCTCAGCTGACAGAAATACCAGACATCCTCCTGGAGCTTTTCCTGGATCCCCGTAACTTGGCAGGTGGCCTGTGTGCTGCACATGCTCAGTAGAGGAGCGCACCTGGCGCACACACCAAGGCGGAGTGTGAAGTGGGGCGGGACGGTTATAAGACAATTGGCTTGGAAACTGTAGTGTGTCTATTAATTCTAAATGGCTTATGATATTTGTACTTCTTCCAATTAATGTGTTTCTTATTTGAGAAAGAAAATAATAAGCAAGCCCAAGAATCTCATTTTTTACATTTGACAAACGGATACATTCCTCAGAATTATAAATCATAGCATTTGTCAAATTCAAATGAGTCAACATGTCTACAGAAGCTGAAATCCCATAAACTTATGGTGGAAGTTTACAGAAGGCTATGTGTTCTACTAACTTTTCTCAATTTATCAGACACACAAAAAAATAATTCATAAAAAAATAACAACTTATTTCCAGAAGACTGATTTAAATCAACTGAGGAAATCTGCCATCTGAGAAAAGTGAGTTGAGTCTTAAAAGTATCTAAAACAAAAATGAGTTCATACTGTGTTCCCTGTTAGAGTAACACACTGGACCCTTAGAAGCACAGGGACCCTGTGATCCCCCCTGAGCCCCTAGATGACCACGCCCTAGGGGTTCACTGCTGTTTTTAGCTATCTCCAAAGCCTTTTGTCACATCAATCTTCTCAGAGACGTTACACAAACACTCAGCAGATGTTCTTACAGATAAATTAGGTGACACAGTGAGAAACATGACACTTTTAGGAGATAAATAGTAAAGTAAGTCAAAACAAAATACAAGGCTGACAGCTCTTCTACTTGCTTGGTGTTGTAAGATAAGGTCCTGACTGTGTGGATTCATTTTTGTCAGATGGAGTTTATTAAAACTTCAGAAAAATTACTGCAGATGATGTCAATTTATAACCACACATTTATTCATGATTTTTTGAGGCTTTCCCTTCATGACAAAGTAGATTCTTAAGAGAACAGGGGCAAATATGGTATTTCTTATTGGGATTATCTTGTACCTAGCATAAAAGAATCTCGGAATAAATTGCAGTAAACCAAAATATCTCCTCATAAAAAAGGAAAAGTCAGGGCCGGGCATATAGCTCAGTGGTTCTGGCATCTGTTTGGCAAGAGCAAGGTTGTGAGTTCCATCTCCAGTACCACATAACACATGCCGGGCATGGTGGCTCTTGCTTATAATCCCAGTATTCAGGAGGCAGAGGCAGGAGGATTGCCTCAAGTCTGAGGCTTGCCTGGGCTACATAATGAGTTCAGGGCCAGTCTAAAGTATACAGCCAGAATCTCTTAAAAAAAAATGGAAAAGACATGTGAAGCTTCTCTATCCCACTTCTGGATCATTTGAGAATTAGATTTATCAGTAAGCAATGCTTAACATTTACCCTTTCACCTGTCATCTCCAAGTAAAACTTGGACCTATGATGAAAAAGCCTCATATAAGAATTGATTATTCTGCATTTCTTAGAATGCAGTAGTGTCCGAGTAATCTTTCCATTCTTATTTCTGGTGGCCTTCCTAACTCATAGTACTTAAAGCTTCAGTGACAAATCTGAATGGCCTCCTATGTTATAATTCATCTCAATTTAGACTTCTGAAACATTGTCTTAATCATTTTATTATTCAGTTAATTCTTGTTATCTAGCTAATGTAGAATCTAGCTCATAGAAATTGAAACTGAAAGGTAGATGCCTTTAGATAAGATAGGTTGCCATTTGATAGTGGCCAGTGAATTTAAGTGCTCACAGGGTTTATTTTAGATAAATCTTGAAAACATAGATGACCAGAGTCCACATCCAAAGCCAGTAGGTCTCATGTAGGGATTAGGAATCTATTTTTAACCGGCATTGTATCTCAATCTGTATGTATGAAGAAAATACTCTGAAAAAGACTACCCTCTAATTTGAGTTTGAATTCATCTTTCATTTTTGAGTTGATGACCAGAAGCACTTTAAATGACCTTTGATTATCAAAGTGTTTCCTCTCCTGCCCTGGGTGCCCCCGTTCAGTCAGTTGGTCAGTTTCTATGCAAAAATCGTGATCAGTCTTAGGGACTGAATTTCTACAGAAGTTTCCTCCCATGAAAATGGCTGTTGCATTCATAGCTCTCAGAACAGTGGGGGCTCAGATCACAGACAAGACAGGCTTGGAGATTAGAAGCTGACTTTTCTAACAGCAGAGAGGCAGCCCCAAGGAGGAGCCTTCTATTTTACCTGACTCACAGATTTGAATAACCTGCAAACTACTTTCATTATGCACTTTTCTTTTTGATTTAATAATAGTATAGTAAGTTTTAAGCTGAATAACACACCCCTGAACAGGCTGTGTTCAAGTTTTGATAAAGTCTGTCTTCCTGGTTTGCTTCAGATCTTATGGCCAGCATCCTCCTGCCCTCTTTCCTTCCTTCTTTCTATCCTTTCTTTCTTCGTTCCTTCCTTCCTTGCTTCCGTTTTGTCTTTGCATAGAGAGGACTAGGTTCTCAGACATTCTCCCAATATCATTGTGAACAAATTCCTGGAGGGAAAAATTGTCCAGATAATGTTTATGCACTGGGCCCACCCCTTGGCATTTATTTATTTATTTATTTATTTTTAGGTTTTTTGAGACAGGGTCTCGCTTTGTGGTTCAGGCTGGCCCTGAGCTCAGCCTCAAACTCACATCACAGCAATCCTCCTGCCTCTGCCTCCCGAGTGCTGGTATTACAGGCATGAGCCACCACGCCCGGCACTGTGGTATGTGGTACTGATTGCTGCTGGATGTGAGTCTCCACACCCAGTATTGTTATGTGGTTACTGGGGAATCGAACCCGGGCCCTTGCGCTTGCAAGACAGGCGCCGGAACCACTGTGCTAACTCCCCGGCCCCCACCCCTTGGCATTTCTATCCTTGTTCGCTTCTGCAGTTCTGCAGTGCCTTTAAATAGATGTCTCCTATATTATGTTAGCCTTGTTCTTGAATAAAGTCTAAGTTTGCTGGAAAGTACTACTGTACACCCAAAAGAACTCTCCTGAGATGTCATTTTTATTAGTTTTCTATTGCCTTTTAATAAATTATATTTAAACCTACTTGCTTCAAAAAACACATTTATTATGTTACAGTTTCTACATGTCAGAATTCTATGGCTTAGGAGCATCATAGTTGAGACTTTCTCAGGGAAAAATGCTGGCCCAGTCTTGAGAGAGAGTTTGTTTCTAAGATAGTTCCTCT
>PVIR01043698.1:0-11594 GCA_004026965.1 Petromus typicus
TAAAACCTATAAGAATAAAATTAATTTTAAAAAAGAATATTACATTAACCAGAGATGAATAAATATGTTTTGAGGGACAAGTAATTATTGCCAGGACACTTATATCTCTCTGTTCAGATTTTTTTATTATAATAATTTATATGTCATTTTAATATATCATGATCTCATATAAGAAAACTATTTCAGCTCAACCAAATCACCAGATGGTCATTTTCTCCATTGTTTCTGTAAAGCAGACCAAAGCATAACTCAAGACTACTGTAGGCCTTCTCACCCATGGAGATGATGTTGATCTGAAACAATTTTATCTGTAATGTACATGTTTGTGGCATTTGAAAATGTTCTAGTAATTCTCAAATTAATTGAGGGAAAATAAAAGGCAAACTTTTGGAAATAATTGAACAAAAACATAGATATAATTCAAATCTAGAACAAATCCTGATGGTCTAAGTTCTCTCTACTTAAAAAATCAAGAAAATAAAAAAAAATAGCTGTTTATTCATGAAAGACACTAGGAAATTTTCATTACTCAACCTTTATTCAAAAAATTCATGTATTTATGTCACAAGAGTGTTCAAAATGTGTTCATATTCCGAAGAAGTACTGTACTTAAACTCAAAGGCAACAACAGGCAAGTCCAACTCGATATAATAAGTGGCCAAAAAGATATAACAGACAACTCACCAGAGAATGTATGTAGGTGACAAGTAAGCACATAACTATATGCTCAACATTAAATCAGAGAAATCCAAAGTAAAACAGTGATACACCATGATACATACATGGAATGGATACCTGTAACATCCAAGGATGTGGAGCAAAAGAAGCTCTCAATTCTTGCTAGTGGGAATTTAGAATTTACTGTCAATTTAGAAAGTCATTTTAGAAGTTTCTTACAAAACTGAAGATACTCCCACCATATGACCTACTCAACTGAACTGAAAGCTTATGTCTACCCAAAACTTTGCAGATGGATGTTTAGAGCAACTTTACTTTTAACTTCCCATACTTGGATCTTTCATGATGTCCTTTAGCTGGTGAATGGATTAATAAATGATGCTAGGTATAGACAATGAAATTCTATTGTGCATAATAAATAAACGTGGTATCAGTGCTGAAAAAGTGTGGAGGAGTCTAAAGTGCATCGAACTGAGTGAAAGTGGTCAATCTGAAAAGAGTGCCTACTGAATGACTCCAACCATATCATGTTCTGCCAGTAGAAAAACTACACAGACAGTACAAATGCCAGTGACTATCAGAGAATTTTGGGGAAGAGAGGAATGGATAGAGTACAGATTATTAGGACATTCAAACTATTCTTGTGATATTGTAAAAATGAATATATATCATCCCACATTTATCAACACCCACAAAATGTACAGGACCAAGAATATTCCATAATGTAAACTATGAACTTTAGATGATAATGATGTGTTGATAAAAGTTTATTACTTGCAACAAAAACATGTACACTCTATGAAGGATGCTGGTAAAGGGAGGGGGGTCACATATGTGTGAGAGCAAAGAGTATATGAAACTGTCTGTATTTTCTGATCAACTTTGCTGAAAACTAAAACACTAAAAAGTTTACTTAAAAATGAATTATTATTCTATCCTGAGAGATACTGGAGGATTTCCATAAAAAAAACCTTATTCAAATGAAATATCTTTAGTCCATATAACAAAAATTTATAAATAGATCTCCAAATGCTAAGGTGGTCTAATTTTATTTGGGAGGCTTAGAATATATTACACACACACACACACACACACACACACACACTGATAGAATTGGAGCCTTCTACCAAAACAGTCTTGCATCTCATTAAGATCTCACCTCAATAATGAACAAGCAATCACTAGGATTAGAGTGCCAGAGTTTATCTGTAACTCCAGACACTAACAGCACAATGCTATTAGAACAGGACTTTCTGGCTTTCAGTGTAGATAGCGTTTAGGAGGAAAGTTTTGGGGTTTTTTTGTTTTTGTCTTTGTTTTTACCAGAAAATTGTATTTTTCTGGTTTACTGCAAACTAAAGCACTCCAAGGAGAAAACTGGACATAATGCTGAGAAGGATATGTGAGATCTTTAGAAATAAATTTGAAAATCAAGAGAGGTTGCTTACATCTCAACCTACTGAAATTAAATTCTATTTTAGGAAATAGTGTTAAATTGAATGTCCTTCTGTCTACATACATATCCTTCTAAACATAATAGTATATGCCTATAATCTGAGCATCTAGGAGGCTGAGTCAGGAGGATTTAAGGTTCCAATCAGTCTTGGCAATTTAGAAACTTAGTGAGACACTGTTACAATAAAATAAAAGAAAATGGATGTGACTGTAGCTCAGTGCAATGATCCTGAACACAATCTACAAAACAACACCATGTATCTTTCCAAGATAAGATATAAATTAATACCAGTTTATTTGAAAAAGGGAATAGCAACAAAATTAGAAGAACTATTTTTTTAAAATTAAAAAAATAATGCCTTGTATTTAACATTATTTTCTTATTTTTGGCTCACCCAATAATTCCACGTATGTGTAAATTAGAAACATTCTTCATAGTTCTATCATTAAGTTTACTGCTTTGGCTACTTAGCAGGACAAATATTTGTACTCATCTTTATTCAGGTTTGTTGTTTTTTTGAATCATAGAAATCATGTAAATATGCACGTAAAAGATCAAGGTGTACATTTACTCTTTCCTCCCCCAGGATGAAAACACTGTGGCATTGGACCAGAGCATTTACCTCTTCATAGATAGCACAGTGAATACCGATAATGGAAGAAATGCAAATATCTGCATCCAAGGAGATTCCAGGGTAACCATGTAAAGATATTTTCAATGTTACAGTGTCATACCAAGGAGTAAAATGGCAACCAGATGGAACAGAGGAAATGAGACAATCACATGATCAGGAAAGTTTCATGTTGAAAAGAGAAAGCTTGAACGCAAAAAAAAAAAAAAGTCTCTGAGGAGAATGTTGAGCTGCCATGATTTTTTATATGGTTTCCTGGGCCTTGAACTTGGTCAGCAAGGAGGTGCCACTGGTTCTCCCATGGCTTGAACTATGGGAAAGTTTTAGTAAAAGGCCCATTTAAAAGTTTGTATAGAATCTGTGCCCAGTCTTCCCAACTCTGTGAAAGCACTATTAGGTACAAAGCCAGTAAAAATGGGTATTATAGGAAGGTATAGATATGTTGGTCTTCAGGGGGTGCTATTCTTAAGTCACCATGAATATTTCAAATGAGCTCCTCCACTCCGGAGAAACAAGTCTCCATCTCACACCCAAACAAATTCAGCCTCTCCCCTAATTTTCAATGCTAAATCCATTTCACTTGACAACTCAGTGTTAGTACAAAACATAGCATACTTACAAAGGGGTTGTGTCAATATGACCAATGACGATTAAATGAGCACTCATATACCCATCCCTGTATTTAGAATAGAATATTGGAGGCACTTTAGATCACTATGTGCAGTTCACTGATCTGTCCTCTCTCTTTTAAGCTTAAATGTTTTAAATAGTTTAAAATGTACATTGATTATTCTCTTGTTTTTACTTATTTTTATCATCAGAACTATTTAGATCCACCTAGTTAAATGTTATACACACGTAGTCTTATAGAGTAGCCTTTTAAGTGGTTCTTTTCTGATCTTGGTGCTGATGCAGACAGCTGCCATTCTGTTGCAAAATATTTCAGTGTATAATCATACAATGACAGGATTATTTATCCATTGGTCTGTGCACAACCATTTGGGCCAGTTCCATTTTTTATCTTTAAGAGCAACACTGCTAAGAGCATTCTTGGAAGAACTGCCTAGAGTATCCATGCTTTTTGCATAAGAGGATATCATGAATCAAAACACATGCCTTTTATTATTTTTATTATGTTACCAAATTGTTTTCCAGTTTATATTTACTCCGTCACTGCAAGAAGTAGTTTGTGTTGAGTTATATTATCTGAGAATCTCTGGAAAAACACCTTAAAACCATCTACCTGTGAGAGGAAGTAAGGAAGCACTGACTGGAACATGGGCTCTTTTGTTGTAGTCAAGACAGACTCATGAGTTGTTGACTACTCTATAGCTTTAAGATTCATGCATGTGAATGCAGGTGGGTTCCTGGAAGTGATCCTTCATAGCTCAAGTCCTGGGAGAGGAACAAGTCCCAACTCCAAGGGAGAAAGTTCTAGAAAGCTTCTCTGGAACAAACAAATTAAAGAGCACAGAAGTAGTTGCTATAGCAGGGTTTGGAGTACAAGTTGATACAAAAGAGGGCACACAAGATTCTTTTCATAACTCTCAGAGCTTTTTTTTTTTTTCATTTGTAGACATCTTTTATCAAGTTAATAGTTCCCTTGTGATTTTTATTAGCTTTCTTGCATGTATACATTTATCCAGTAAAATTCATTAATTTAAAGAGTACAATTTAGTTTTGACTAATGTATGTATTTTTGCAACTTGTGTCCTTATCATTAGTTGGCAAATTTCCATGATCCACAAGTTGCCTTTTGTTCCTTCTCATTTACTACACACTTTCCCACCTGTCCCTGTTGTCTCTGCCCTAACAACTGCTGATCGTTCTTCTGTAGTTAATGATTGAAGTAAATGCTTTCCTTTTGTGTGTAGTTTTCTAAAAATTCTTATTAGGAAATGATGTTGAGTGTGCTAGGTCAGACAAGTTACACTGGCACTGCAGTTTATGAAGGTAACTCCTTTTGTAGTTTGAGGAAGGATGGCTGGCTATGTTTGCATTTGTGGAGAGAAGGCAGCCATGATCATGTTTGTTAACTGATGTGGAATTTGCCAACAGAAGTAAACTTTTACAGAAAGCTTTTGTTTACCAACTATACTGTTTCGAAACAGAAGCATGAGCTGAGGTATTGCTGTATATGCTTGTGTGTTTTTCCTCTCACTGTCATTTAGTCAGTTACATTAATACATTTTGTCAACGTTAATGTAATTCCTAGGATAATACCAACATGATAGAAGTGATTTATCCATTTTTGTTGACAAGACTATATTTAGATTGTCAGTAGTTTGTTTACAAGTAAAGAATCCACTTTAATAAAATGTAATTAGCATTTTCCTTACCACACTATTTGAGGAGCAGAAGTCATACTTAAGAGGTGAATCGTTGTATTTTACCTCCGTGAAGGAATATTTATGGAAGTAAGTGATTATAGAATTATGAATTCTTCTGTGTAGGATATTTGCTCCTTTTCCCCCAATAATTTAATTATTTAATCATTTATTTATATCACCATGGACACATGAGTGAGATTTATGATATTTTTCTTTTTTGTTGTTCTTAGGTTGGATTTTTACTTATTTTAAAATAATTTTTTCATATATAAATTCAGTAACTTCTAAATACCTCTTCAGCCATATTATACAAATTTCATATGTATGATTTTGAGGTTTGATTGAAATAACCCACACTTTTATTTGCCTTTTTCCCTTAAGAATTGTATCAAAATACTTTTATATTTCCAAAATCATTTATTTTTTACTCTGAAAATTACAGCACTCTGAAAAAGGAGATAGAAGATACCAGAAAATGGAAAGACATCCCTTGTTTCTTGGTTGGAAGAATCAATATCATCAAAATGCCTATACTCCCACAACTATTATACAAATTCAACGCAATCCCAATTGAATTCCCAATGGCATATTTCACAGCTCTACAGAAAATAATTCAGAAATTCATCTGGAATCACAAAAGACATAGAATAGCAAAAGCAGGGCCGGGGATACAGCTCAGTGGTTCTGGCACCTGTCTTGCAAGCACAAGGACCCAGGTTCGATCCCCGGTAACCACATAACAATACTGTGCGTGAAGACTCACCCCAGCAGCAACCAGTACCACATACGAGTGCCAGGCATGGTGGCTCATGTCTGTAATCCCAGTACTCGGGAGGCAGAGGCAGGAGGATTGCTGTGATGTGAGTATGAGTTTGAGCTCAGGGCCAGCCTGAGCTATAAAGTGAGACCCTGTCTCAAAAAACCTTAAAAAAAAAAAAAAAAGAATAGCAAAAGCAATTGTAAGCAATAAGGACATAAGGGGGTTATTACAATTCCCAATTTAAAACTGTACTATAAAACCACTGTGATAAAAACTGCATGGTACTGGCAAAGCAACAGACCCTAGGACCAGTGGAGTAGATTAGAAGATCCAGAAACAACTGCAGACACACTAAGCTATCTCATTTTTGACAAAGGAGCCAAATACCCTCAGTGGAGGAAGGATAGCCTCTTTAACAAGTGGTGCTGGAAAAACTGGACTTTAACCTCCCAAAGATGAAAGCTAGACCTAGCTGTTTCACCATGTACTAAAATAAAATCAAAGTGGATTAAGGACTTAAATATTAAAACAAACACAATAAATCTGCTACAAAACAGGTTAGGTATAACTCTTGAATACATTGGCTTAGGGAAAGATTTCATGAACAAATGCTCCATAGCACAAGAACTGGTAGAATAGATCAATAAATGGGATCTCATCCAATTGAGAGGTTTCTGCACAGCAAAAGAAACCACCAGCAAAGCGAAAAGGCAACCAACAATATGGGAAAGAATCTTTATAAGCCGCTTCTCAGACAAAGGGTTACTATCTAGAATATATAAAGAGGTGAAAAAAATCAATCCACCCAAATTTAAAGACCCAATTCAAAAATGGGCATCTGAAATGAATAGATACTTTTCAGAGGAAGAAATAAAAGCAGCTAAGAGGCATATGGAGAAATGTTCAACATCACTAGTCATTCGAGAGATACAGATGAAAACAACATTAAGATTTCATCTCACTCCAGAAAGAATGGCTGCTATCTCAGAATTAGCTAACAACAAATGTTGGTGAGGCTGCGAAGAAGAAGGAACCCTTCTCCACTGTTGGTGGGAATGTAGACTCATACAACCCCTATGGAGATCAGTTTGGAAAATCCTAAAAAAGCTAGGATTGGAGTTCCCATTTGACCTGGCCATCGCTCTGCTAGGTGTATATACACAAGAATTAAAAGATTCATATCACAGTGACATATGTGTACCTATGTTTCTAGCAGCTCAGTTTGTGACTGCTAAATCTTGGAAACAACCCAAATGTCCATCAACTGGAAACTGGATAAAAAAGTTGTGGTTCTTCTACAGGATGGAGTATCACTCTGCCATAAAAATGTTAAGTTTGAATCATTTATACTTAAATGGACATACCTTGTGGACATCCTTATAAGTGAAATAAGTAGGTCACAGAGAGGTACATATCGCATCTTTTCTCTGGTATGAGAAAATAAAGATGTAAGTGAGTTCTAGAATGTATGTTATATATTGTGAAATAGAAAATACTCAAAGCAAAATGGGATGAAGGGGAAAAAATAATGAGATTATAACAAAAATAAAGGAAACAAAGTTTATGTATATAGGGGGTGTGGGTGGTAGGGTGGGTAGGGCTAAGGGAAAAAATGAGAATTAAGTTGTGTCATATACTGGTAAAAATTCTCATTGTTGAATGTAATCATGATGTGTATATGTAGTTTTCCAATAAATATTTCAATTAAAAATACAAAAAAAGAATTATATTAAAAACTTTTATATTTCCAAAATTATTTTTTACTTATTCACCTGGTTCTTATCACATACATGCAGAATAATAGAAACTGCTCTATTCACAAGTGATGCAGCAGTAAATAAAGTAGAAAAAATTGTATAAGTTCCAGGAGTTTACATTGTAGAGGCAGGAGATAGATGACAAAATAATATTTTAGGCAATATGCAATCATTTAGAGAAAACAGAGAAAAAAGAGACAGAGAAAGAAAGAACTTTGAGAAAACTTCATACGAAGTAACATTTGTGAAAAACATCTAAAAGAGAAAAGGTCATACGTATTGAAATACATAAAGAAAGGATTCTGGTAGAAGGAACTGCAAGTGCAAAGTTCACGTAGAGTGGTCTCAGTATGATAATGAAAGATCAGAGGCCAGAGTGCCTAGAGCTAATAGAATGCAAGAAAGATGGAAGAAGTGAGGTCAAAGAAACAACTAGAATCCAGTGAAAGAATCTGTAGGGAAGTATTATTGGTGCAGCTGCTAGGATCACTCACTGTAATTGTAGAGTTTAGAAGAGATTAAATGTAGGCAATAAAGAAAGCAGGATGGCAAAAATGTGTTATTATTTCTTTATGACTTAGAACATGGTTAATAGTCATGATGTTACTCCAGTTCCTGAAGACAATATATTCTTTAAATATTAAGTGCACTGTTAGATATACAATAATGTAATTGGATAAAATTTATTCATTATAGTGTCCAAATCTTATACATTTTGCTTTTTCTATTTGATTCATCAAATATGTTACTACAAATATGTTTAGTCTTTCAGTGTGACAGTTCTTTTTTGAAAGTTTGAAATTTACTGTTGAATTTTCTCAATACTGTGTTATATAGTTTGAGTTGATATAATTAAGTATATGCACATCAAGAATAATTTTTACTTCTGGCAAATTAAAAACTTTTTTTTTAGTTTTTAATTTAATTTAACTTTATTTTATTTTTTAAAAAATCTGTATTGGTACATTACATATATGCATCATGACTGCACTCCATAATGGGGATTTGTACCAGTATAAGACACAACAGTATAATTCCCAATTTTTCCCATAGCCTTACCCACCCTACCACCCCCCATATGCATAAAATTTGTTTCCTTTCTGTTTTGTTATAATATCATTATTTTTCCCCCTTCACCCTATTTTACTTTGAGTATTTTCTACTTCACAATATATACCATACAATTCTAAAACTAATTTACATCTTCATTTTCTCATACCAGAGAAAAGATGCAATATGTACCTCTCTGTGACGTATTTATTTCACTTATGAGGATATCCTCAAGGTATGTCCATTTAAGTATAAATGATTCAAACTTATCATTTTTATGGCAGAGTAATACTCCATTCTGTAGAAGAATCACAGCTTTTTCATCCAGTCTCCAGTTGATGGACACTTGGGTTGTTTCCAAGATATAGCAATCACAACTTTTAGGTTTTTTGAGACAGGGTCTCGCTTTTGTGGTTCAGGCTGGCCCTGAGCTCGGCCTCAAACTCACATCAGTGCAATTCTCCTGCCTCTGCCTCCCAAGTGCTGGGATTACAGGCCTGAGCCACCACGCCCGGCACTGAGATATGTAGTACTGGTTGCTGCTGGATATGAGTCTCCATGCCCAGTATGGTATGTGGTTACTGGGGATCAAACTTGGGTCCTTGCGCTTGTGAGATAGGCGCCGGAACCACTGAGCTAAATCCCCTGCCCAAATTAAAAACTTTTAATCAGTATAAAGGAATGCTTTTTTGCATGCATCAATTATTTAACCTCTTTCACATTTTTCAAGTCTGTTTCTCTGAGACACATTCTTAAGAATTTTATTGGGTCCTTCCTTTATTTTTTCACTTCCTATGTTTAATTTCTATTAATACATCGTTGAAATTTGATCATTACAATTTTAAATTGTATAAATACTTTTGAGTCTACTTCTGGCCCCTTTTTCCTTTCCTAGCAGGTGATAATACCCTGCTTATGGTATCCAAGTTTTATAAATGCCTCAAGAACAAAGACTGCTTTTATTTCTCTCTACATACTAGAATTTCTGCTTTTATTTTATTCTTTGACATATATTTATTCTTTATATACTTTGAAATCAATAGTGATATTAAAATATTATTTATGTTTTATGCAACTTTTTATTGTTTTTCTAAGCCATGTCACACAGGATCTCTCTCTTCATATTGATTATTTTCCTGTTTTGTGTGTATGGCCCATGTATGTATAAAATGTATTCCTTCACTTTGACCTTCTCCCAAAAAGTTATATACTGTACAGAAAGATGTGATTATGAGAATCTTAATCTGGATAATGTAATAATTGTTGATAAATATCAAACAATATTTTACTACATTACAGAAGAATACTCGATTATGTATACGGCCACCTAGATATATTAGAAAACAGCTAAATATAAGCCACAATTGGTAGTATAAAATGTAGATTTTCTATTACTCAATATCTATCATACATTCTAGAGCTCATTTATATCTTCAGATTCTCATACCAGAGAAAAAATGAAATATTTACACATCTATGTATAAATGAAAAAATATGATGTTATAAAAGGAAAGATATATATATATATATATATATATATATATATATATATATATGGGGTTGTAAGGTGGGTAAGAGAATGGAAAAATGATAATTAAGTCTTGTCTTATACTGGTACAAATTCTCAATATAAAGTGTGATCATGATATGTATATAAAATACACAAATAAAGAATTTAATTCAAAAATTTATAAAAATTACAAAATATGGGCTGGGGAGTTAGCTCAGTGGTTCTGGCGCCTGTCTTGCAAGCGCTAGGGCCTGGGTTCGATTCCCCGGTAACCACATAACAATACTGGGTGTGGAGACTCACCCCAGCGGCAACCAGTACCACATACCAGTGCCGGGCGTGGTGGCTCACGCCTGTAATCCCAGCACTCCGGAGGCAGAGGAAGGAGGATTGCTGTGATGTGAGTTTGAGGCTGAGCTCAGGGCCAGCCTGAACCACAAAAGCGAGACCCTGTCTCAAAAAACAAAACCTAAAAAAAAAAAAAAAAATTACAAAATATGTAGACAGCCACTGCGCAAATCAATAATTCTATAGCTATATGTAGAAACCAGTTGATGAAATTTCTATTTCAGATATATATTTCTTTTCATTCTCAATAAATGGTAGGAAATTGGTCAGGTGATGTGAAAGTGATGTATTTCAAGAATTCCTGATTTTCTTTTTATTTTTTTCTGTTTAGTAACTGACATCCAGTCTGTCAACTATGGGATATATACTAAGAAACTTTGTGATTTGATCAGGAAAAATAATGCCTTTTTATACAATGTCATCAGTATAAATTTCTTAAGAGAAAGTAACATTAAAATAATCATGCTTCCTAAAACGATCTGAAATCACTATCCGTATTACAACAATTTTTACAGAAATAGGAAAAAACACACTTTTAACACTTCCAGTGTATGAAATCTCGGAAGACTTGACATAGACTAAACAATCACTTTAAAAGGTTCAGTAGTTTGTTAATCCTCTATTGAAAATTTCTACAATCATCATGAAGTCACTGCAGAATCTCTACTTCGTCTGATTTTATACAATTTCCATCTCAGTTTTTCCAGAATTAACATTGCCCTGTATAGTCTCCTTGATTTTCGTCATTCTCATGTTGTATTGCCATCTCTTTTCTTGAGATCTTTTGTTTTCATCCAGGCAATGCCTTCCAAGTGGATACTTGATTTCATTTTGATGTAAAAAGGTAATCACAAGTCATGTCAAAATTAGCTGCCTTTCGGGCCGGGGAGTTAGCTCAGTGGTTCCGGCGCCTGTCTCGCAAGCGCAAGGGCCCGGGTTCGATTCCCCGGTAACCACATAACAATACTGGGTGTGGAGACCCACACCCAGCAGCAACCAGTACCACATACCACAGTGCCGGGCGTGGTGGCTCACGCCTGTAATCCCAGCACTCGGGAGGCAGAGGCAGGAGGA
>PVIR01043700.1:0-11877 GCA_004026965.1 Petromus typicus
TGGGCTTTCTCTGGTTACTACTAAGTCCAACAGTGCTGTATGATGAATGTCCATGTACAGTGAGTTTATAAACTGTTTATGCCTCCACCAAAATTCTGAAATGCATCATTTTCTTAATTTCTATATGTTCTTTATGTGTTAGAAATGTTCACGCATGACTTTATGTGTTACTATTTGTGAGCAGTTCTTATTTGGTTTCCAAATGTTATGTCTAAATTAATTTCATGCCATTAAATATTCTATTCTTCAAAGGAACATGAACCTAGTCATCCTCCTTATATGAGCAACCTAACTTCAGGCAGAAATGCATTTTGAGAAGAACTCTCAGAATGAAGTACCAAGGTGACACCTATTATCTTAGAATCTGGAGTTTTGCCCAGGTACACTAGCTCAGTTATTTTTATATATAAGGATTTGCTGTAAGGCTCTGTCTTTTTCAGGATGAGCAGATGAATATACATAATAATACCTTCAGAGATCTGTGATAATCCTTTTAGCACATATTGAAATTTCTGCAAAGCAGCTAAGTGTGTTTCCAGGATTTAAAAATGGCTAATATATTAATGTGGAGATACAGATGTCTCTCTGGCAAACAAATGACATTTAATAAAGTTTGTAATAGAGAATTTACTGTGCAATATTTTCAGCAAAACTTAAATTGTCAGGGGCCATAAATGGCCAACATTTGCGCTTAGCAGCACATCTGGTCTAAGATGCCATGAAGTCATTCAGTGTGATCCCTTTGGTTTTAATTGAATGATCCTGTTATAACAAAGGAAATGTGTTTATTTGGTTTAAAGGAGAGTTCTTTTATTTTAAAAGGGAATGTTTACCGAGGTCTTTTTTAATGATATATCATAAGAGATGTGTAGCAAAACAGAGAGGCTAACCCAAAATGGCCAAGGAGTGCTGTAGTGACATACAGGCAGTCACTTTGACCTGATTCTTCTCAAGTGACCTGGCTCCCTGGCCATCACTCTCTCCCCACCACTGGTGGATGCTGTACAGCTGACCTCTACAGAGTTAATTCTCCAAATTCAATTAAGCTGCCAGAGAAGTAGCAAAAAGACAGTGATCTGAACTATTAATTTAAACAAGGTGAATGTCACTTACAAAGTTACAAAACTGGAATATATTATTCTCAAAGGAATAATTCTCTGTACTATTATACCTACTTAGACAATCTAAAATCATATGCTAGTGCCAATCACTCATGAAGCGAGCATTGATCCCACTTCCCAACCGTGAAACACTGTGACATTGGAAGCAATGGTTCACTACTTTGTTTTTATTAATTATATGGACACTGGAAGCTGATAGCATGAGACTGATTGTAATTGAGCCATAAATTTAACATACGGCAATGCCATCCATTTACTGGATAGCGCTTTGCTGAAATATATTTCTCAAGCTTGAATCGGAGGAGAAGGTCTAATGATAACAGATGATGAATGTTTCCTCCCTATGGCCAAGTGAAGCTATCCTCAGCAGAAACCCATGGCTACTCAGCCAGTGATGGTACTCTCCTCTGATGTGAATGATGCAAAGTTGGAGCATCTAGAGGACTATTTATCACCTGTGATTTCTATGTCTGGCAAAAACACCTAAGGAATTCTAAACTTTTGGAAGCAGAATGGCTTCCTTGTAGAATCCAGGCACTCTGTCTTCCCCTCACCTGGTCAGCTGTGCCAGGTCTTCCTGAGGCTGATCCAGATGCCTGAAGAAGGTCTCCACAACAGCAGGAGTAGAGTTGTCTGTGAACCTCACATAGGAATGACCAAGGAGGTCAGGGGCCCCCAGGACCCAGTGCTGTAACTTGGCTGAATTTCTAAGATTTGTGTTGGTCCACAAAGTGTAACTGGATTTGCTGCTTGACAGTGGAGAGGAAAATGGGTCAGAAGGAGAGAGTGAACCTGTGTCCTTTCACCCTGCCTAGGCCGGGCCACTAAATCCCCATGCACAGGACAAGGAGGGAAAGGCCCATGGGCAGTGTTGACCATGTCACAAACGTGGACTCAGTCAGAGGGGTGTTGGGCTGAGAAATCAGCATACAGGTCCATGGAGTGATACCAGGCCCAGTGTCAACACAGACACTGTGAAATCTACTTCAAGCTGCTCAGTTTCTGAGAGAGAAAAACATCTGTATGGAGGGGGGACGCTGACCAACTCCAAGATGTGACTGATCACATTATAACTCCAGGGAGAGGTGACCAGCCTCAGTATCCAAGTGGAAATATGACTGAAAGCAAGCTCTCAGAAAGCAATGAATCTACCCTCCCTCAGCCTGCCTCATAAGTTCCCAGGGTGCTGAAGTACAGCAAATGGTGGAGCATGGGGACATTCTCAGAGGGATCTGGAACACTCTGCCTGGCCCAGGAGGCTCAAATCGAGGATAGGGGACTCATGACAGACATATACCTCCTCTCCACCCACCACAACCAGAAAAATACCATTTCTAAACTAAACAGGACAATCACCCAACTGATATCATCTTAGTGACATAACCATAATGAATAGAAGTATTTCTAGTCAATCTGAAACACAGAAATTTTTGAATGTCCTCTCTTTCTTTTTTTCTGTATCACATACATTAACACACGAACAAATTTTAAATTCCTTTCTGTATACTTTTTTTGTGATATCAGGGGTCGAACTCACGACCTTGCTTTTGCAAGATAGGTAGCAGCACCACTGAGCCAAATATCCAGCCCCTCCCTTCAGTATAATTTTTAAAGAATATTGAGGTAATTTTGAAATGTATATATGCATAATGAAATAATATATAATTTTGCAATTATTAAATTATCAAATGGGCAGTTAAATTGATGTAGTTAAGAATAAAAGTTTTTACTATAAAAGATATATTCATACAAAATAAGCAATGTTAATAAGAACTCATTTTAACTTCGAATTAGAAGTTTTACCAACAGCTCATGATTTGTTTTGTCTTTCTTATGTTTTTTTTTTTTTTTTTGTTTACTTCAACTTTATTGGCAAGTTCAATTAGCAAGTGAACATCACAGGTCTTCTCTTATGCAGGTAGTAGACAAATCCCAGAATTACCACCACACCCACTAAGGCGGCCCCAGCAGCCACTGTTTTTGAAACGACATCTGCAGCAGCCCCATCGCCTTTGGAGTCTACAACATCTCTAAGAGAAGAGTCATCTGACAGCAGGAGAATGGGTCCCGGGAGGCTCACTCTCGTTTTCTCCTCTTCAGTGGCCCTTGTGGCTCTCTTGTATATAGGTGGGGCAGGGCAAGTCACAGAGCACAGGGGGGCGTTCGGAGAGAGCCGATGGCAGACTAAAGCGCTGCAGTGGAAGTAGACCAGGGTAGAAAGCGCCTGGGCCTCTGACACAAAGGCAAAGGTCTTCACATCGAACCTCTGATAGTGATGAGGATGAGTCACAGAGGAGCCTGCTGGATCGAAGGTGGTTTGGTAGTTGTCCAGGTCATATTCACAACCATCCACAATAACATTCCATTGAGGCACAGAGGTTGGGTCCATAGTGGACGTTGCCCAGCAGTCATCCAAGACCATTTCTGTCCGTTGAGAAGATCAGGTAAAAGCAACAGCAGTTTAGTAGCTCTCAGCAACTAGCCACTCTCAGATGTGATGTCCAGTACCATTTCCCACTAAAGCAGCCACAGTCAAAGTCCATAAGGACATGTAAACTGAGAGCATCTCAATTGGGCAGGAAGCAGTAGGGTTGTGGCCACAAGGTCATGCTAAGGACTCTGCTCAAGGTACTGCCTAAACACAGCTTCCTGAGTATCACCAACTCAAATTAAATAAACAACCCCTGCCATGGATTGAAATACCTGACCCAGAGCAGTGTACACGTGCACAATAATCTGAAAGAAAACCACTGGTTATTCTTGGAAGTTGCTAAAATAACTTAATATTTTGAAAATTGGTTGATATAGGGAAAACAGTATTTATTCTATCACCAGAGAAGCACATTGCCAAATTTTAGTATATGTGTTACCGAAGCGAGCACGACACATTGCCAAATTTAGTATAGTTGATGGAATAATTTTTTATGATACTAGAAATCAAACAAGGCCTCCCACATGAAGGTAGATATTCTATTTGTGAGCTCTACTCCATAACCCCTTTTTATTTATTTATTTATTTTTTATTTATTGAAATCTTTATTGGTACATTACATATACACATAACCCCTTTTTAAATTTTATTTTGAGGCAAGATTTTGCTAAGCTGCTTAGGTTGGTCTCCAGTTCACAATCCTCCTGCCTCAGCCTCTCAACTAACTGGGATTGCAGCTGGCCAGTGAAAATCCCCAATAGAAAATCTTAAGTATTAAGAACCAGGATTAGATAATTACCACTTTGAAGGATGGTATGTGTAAATGGATCAAGCCAATTATCATTAAGGCTGTAGAAACCACTTTAGGAGAAGCTAAAGGATAACTTGAGGTAGGGTCAAGCTGAGGGCACTAGAACCCCATGCAGACCTCAGCAGAAGACATGGAGCCTCCCCAAGTGTCCTGTTCTGATGAGGTCAAGTACAGCACCCCTGAGACAGGCTTCTGCCTGCACCAGAGGAACAGCTCCTTTGTGCTCTGGCCACTTGACCCAGATATACACTCTGGTGCTCGAGTCTCAAACTCTCACAATGCAGAGTTATTAGTCTTACTGCATTTAAATCTCCTGGTTTACATGACCTACAGCTATCTATGGACTGGGGAAAATGAGGTAGAAGAAGAACCATGACAAAGGAAAAGACAGGCTAACCACCATGGCCTGGGAACCTGTGGAGCCTTAATTCCAACAAATTTTAAAAAGATAGGTTTTTATTTTCTTAAAAAGTAAGAATTTGTATATAGACTGGGTAGAGAATAATACTAAAGAATTAAGTTTTACTGAATGTGAAGATGTTATTCTGGTTATGTTTTAAAATCACATCTGTTAAAGAAATAAACTGCAGCACTTACAAGGAAGCAATGTTGTATCTGGGATTGATTTTCGAACACTGTGGGTGGGGCAACCACAGGGTTATAAATGCCACATGTTTAGCAAAAGGAATTGCTGAAGTCAGCAATGGGTATGTGAGCTTACTAAACTACCTCCTGCTTTTCTGTGTGTTTGAAAATTGTATTAATATAAGATAATAGTAATGCCAATTATTCTGGCAACAAAACAAAGGCCCAGGAAGTGAATGAGAATAGACCCTGGGAACACCTGGTGCTGGCCAGGAACAAAACTGGTTGCAGTCAGTGTTTGTAACATCATTTTTTTCAGACACTGGGGTACAAAGCCCAAAGGAGGAGAGGTTTACTGGGTCACAGAGGTTTCAGTCCATAGTTGACTGGCTCCGGGCAGAAGAGCATGGAGAGGGGCCTGGTGCAGAAGAGATGCTTATGGCAGGGCAGACAGGAAGCTGACAGAGTGCTCGAGGGGGGAGCCAAGGTGAGAGACAAACCCTTCCAGGTCACAGTGACCCACCTCTTCCAACCTGACCCTGCCTCCTAAGGTCAAGTAAGCACTCAGCCCCATAGTCACTTTCTCAAAGCCCCATTTATGACCACAATGAGCTCTTGGGGACATTTGGATAAAAACCATTAGAGATATGTTCAAAAAAAACAAAAGACAAAGGATTCATCATACAGTTAATGCCACCAGAATACAGGAGCCTATAAAAAGAAGCTTCATGTCTTGGACAATTTGAAGCTACAACATGATGTTGGCTTATGGCCCAGAGTTTCAAATAATTGTATGAATTAAAGAAATATATATGTATGCATGTGCCTCTGGGTCTAAATTGACTCACACAAATGATTTATTGAATTGTTAAGTAAATAGAGGAAAAGGAGGAGATTTCCCATTCAGAAAAGTTGCGAATGATTTCCGGAGAGCAGAACTGCTCCATCTCTCTGTGTTGGCCCTGAGTGATTCCTTCTGAGAGCACAGAGTGGGGCGGAGGCTCACTCGAGAGAAGAGAGCTGACCATTGCAGTCTCTGCCAACAGCCAGGGATAAGTCCTGGTGGGAGCTCTGGCCCTGATGCGAGGTAGTAAACATGACACGTTGTGTCTGTGGTCTTCCTCCCAAAGATGTGCGCCTCCAGCCCAGTCAAGAGGAAAGTGTCAGAGAGATACAAAGTGGAGACAGTGCCACCCGACTCCCAACCAGTGTCTCTAATATGTGTTAAGATCACTGTAAAGTGGAAGGTCTGAGTTAAAAGACTGTCACAGTCAAAAGAAGTGCAAGGAGACTGGTGACTAATGGATTACAGTGTCCTGGTTTGGATTTGGAGTCACAAAAAGGACTTAGGGGTAAAATTTAAGAAAATGAAAATAAAGCATAGAGTCCAGCTAGTAAAAGTATACAGAACTGGCTTAATATCTGTAAACAAATACCCACCACAATTTAAAATGTAATAACAGAGAGAAGTAAGTATGAGGTATATGGAAGCCCTCTGTAAATCTAACTGTTCTGAAAATACATATTTTGTTTAAAAACTAAAAAAACAGCATTTGCATTTTAAGCTCTACACACAATGATGACATCTTAGTAATAGCGGTTTCCATCACCATCTCTGTTTATAATAGTAGTTGAAATTTTATTAGCGTAAAATTAAGAGCACACAGGTAAATCATAATAAAAGAAGTCTAAAACACAAGCTCAAATTTTACAATAATGCTTAAAGAAGGATTAAGAATGTTCCTTTGTGAACCTTCTCTATTGATTTCAAAGTTAGAGAATTAATAAAGGCAAGAAAAGCTCACCAGTAAGGTCTAAAGTAGTTTACAAAGCACGCATAGGCTTTTAATTATGAACCTTGAATAGAGCACCTACTGAACACTGGCAATCAAGTGAGGGACGCGTTTTGGGAATGTCTACATAATGCCATCAAAGCTAATGAGCCAGGGGTACAACCTTCTCCCAACACCCGAGTCCCATTTCTACTGAGCCCACACTGCAGCATGGCTGCACAGCAAAGCTCACAGGCAGGGGCACACCTCCCAGGACCCATCGCCTCACTGTCCCTGCACAGGATTTCTGGGACAATGGGGCTTGATCCTTCGGAAGCTCCATCCCTGGGATTTGACTTAATTATCTCTTTCAAGGTCCTGTCTCCAAATACAGTTCCATTCTGAAGTAATAGGTCTAGGGCACTGCTCTGCATTTGGAGGAGAGGATACAATTCAGTCCACTCTTGTGGTCTACACTGTGGGTTATGGGGAAGGTGAATGGAAGTCAGAGAGGCATGTAGGAGAGAACATGGAAGAGTCAGCTTTGCATCCCTGTAACAAACACCTGGCATCATCAACTTAAAGACAGGAAAGGTTCACGCTGGCTTGAGTTCTGGTGGTTTCTGACCATAGTTGATTGGCCCCTTATGTTGGAGCCTGTATCATGTAGGATTACATGGCAGGGAAAGCTGCTCACCTCATGGAGCCAGGAGAGGATAGGACACATAGGGAAGTGGTGGGTTCCAGTATCCTTTTCCAGGGCATGATTCTAGTGACCTCACTTCCTTCAATTGGACCCCACCTTTTCAAAAGGTCTACCACCTTCCAAAGGAGCCACATGCTGGGACCAAGCCCTCAACACTAGGCCTGTAGGAGTCATTTAGCAGACCAATGTAGCAGCTAAAGGAAAGCCAATGCCCATCTCCCAGAGCCCTATATATGGGGCCTCAGTAGCACTTCCTGTACATCTGCACCCCTGATGGGAAGATGCCAGCCCCACATTCCACTCTGGGGCCCCATGTGCTTCTTTCTTCTCATCCCAAGCACCACAGCTCTCCTATCAGGACACAGCAATCTCCTGAGTCTCCAGTGTCGCAAGTGGGGTCCTGGGAAGGACAGAAGCTCAGTCACATTCAGGGGTCCTTGAGTATTGCTCTTCCCATATATACTGGTCCATGCTGAACTGAGGATGTGAGGATCAAGCTTAAACCAGGAGCAGGGCACGGAATTTGCAAGTATGCATGTGTGCAAGTGTTTATGCATGTGCGTGTATCAGGATATCCAGATGCCTCAGATCCAATCTTGTCCCAGATTCTTGTGGGCTCAGAGCAGCCATTTGACCACACACACTGAGTTAAGATCTGTGCCAAGAACTCTGTCTGTTCTGCCCTTAGCCACCTGTGAGAAGTCACTCCCTCAGCCAGATGCCCAGGCGTGGATTTGCCTGACTTCTATTCATGCACTGCTAATCTCCCCAAACCTTTAAAAACCCATAATAACACATTTACAGATCCATTCAAACTTTCATAGCACTTTTATATCTATGACCTAATTTTCTTCTCTAAACAGCCATATGCAGAAAGAATTATAAATAAGCCTGGCTCATTTACCCAGGAGGAAACATAGCCAAGAAGATGCTACTTGTTCAGAACTGGTAACAAGAGCATCAACCCCAGTCTTCAGAAGTCTGTCCCAGGAAACTAGAGAGGAGAAGAAATGAGCAGAGCCCTACACTTGAGTAGTTAGATTGTTACCTCAATGGACTGATGGATTTTGAATTTAAATTCCCAATAATTACCTTCATCCCACAAATTCTTACTATCTGAAATACATTTCTCAATAGAGACATTTGACATCACATAAACGTGCACTGCCATGAGTGTGTGAGCAATGTGTGCTGCTGTAAGACTTTGCCAGGGATGCAGATGTTCACAGCTGTGCGGCACCATGTAGGATGGAGTAAAGGACCAGGTGTTGAGTGATGATGGGTCATCCACATAAGAAATTTCCTCAGAAGCTGGGGTCTGGATGTGGGTGTTGCTGGGCCAGAGGGGGCTGCAGAGGCAGGAGAGTCAGTCAAGAGCCTGACAGCCACCAACACCTGGGGACCAGAAGTACCAGAGGAGCACAGTGGTACTGTCATAATGGCCCAGCTACTCAGGAGTGGGCTCCACCCAGGACCTGCCCTCCTGTGACACTGTGATGGCCCAGTGTGGGAAGTACTTCCACTGCCCAATCCACTCTCACTGGGATGGTTCTGTAAAAATCTGTCCTTTCTGTATGTCTTGAAGGTCACTGGCAGATGGGGAAGTCTTTGTTCAGGGAGTATGAGATAGTCATGAATCAGAAGCCACTGGGGCAAGGAAGAAGGGAAGCTGGGACATCCAGGCATGGGACAAGGAATCTGGCCTTTGTGTCACCTGTGTGTGCCAGGGCTTGGGCCTATGCAGGAACCTGGCTCTCCTCTTCCCAGAGATATTCCTGATGCTGGGGAATGGCCTAAAAACATGTCAGCTTCTTTCTGTCACCTGCAAGCCCACCATGTCACCCTCTGTGTTACTAATTGTAAATTTTCCATATTAAATGTGAAGTTCTTTAATCCTTCTCATTACATTTATTCATCATGAGAACAGAGAATGAAGCTTGGCTTGAACTGATAAATTATTAAAGTTGAAACACATGAGTGATTTATCTTATGTACCATATTATTCCCAGTGATGAATGAGATCTCGCCACAGTGTAGGAAAAGTCAGCAATGGATAAAGGCACCCTGGCCACCATATTTCAGCTGGGCAATTTGCTTTCTGGTCTTGTCCTAAAGGAGCTATCTTCAGGGTCTAAAAGGCACCATGTGGGAGGCTCAGGACTCCCAGTGAAGCTGCATACAAGGAACCAGATGTGGCAAATGCAGAATGATGGGAACAGAGCTAAGTGAGCTGCTCTTAGAGTCCAGAGGCAGCGATGTGTCAGAGGGTGAATGCTGTGGATGGTGAGGCTCTTGCAAGCTGCTAGAAAGATGGAGGATGTGATTTCTTGCAGGAACACAAGCACAAAGCAAGGTCACCCCACCTTCTGGGACCCAGGTAGGAGGTGCAGATCAGGCCTTCCCCAGCAGACGTTCTCCTCCTGTCCAGGTTCTGTACACCAAGTGACACTGCCTCCACAGGGAGACCCAGGCAAAGACAAGCTCTCCCCAGAGACATGTCTGATGTTCAGCCAGCAGCTGCCTTACACAGATCCTGGCAGTCTTAGCCTGCAGGTCCCTGGAGCTGTAACTTAAAGCAACTCTCCTTTCTGTAGTGAGTATATGGGGTCAGAGATTGAGCACCAGCATCATGCAACCACAGGAGGAGGTGTTTCCATGGAATGAGGCCAGACCAGGTGGCCCACAGGCTGGGAGAGACAAGGGTTTATGTGAACCTGGTTGGTGACCTTTGGATGGTGCAGGATCCAAGCTATTGTTGACAGTGATGGAAGAAATGTTAGTGGCCTGATGGGGTCCCAAGTGTGTGAGTGAAAGTGCACAGAAATTGTAAATGGGGTAGAACAGAATGGCCCACAGGCTTCCCCTGGGCAGGGACACAGGGGATGGTGGAAATGAGCATGATGGAGAAGGCAAAGACTGAAGAGTTTACCGGAAAGTGGGCAGTGCCTCCTGACATCCCTAGGAGCCAGAGCAATTCTAAATGAGATGCAACCGGGGGCAGCCAGCTAGATCCAACACCAATACCTGAAGCACTTTGTGAAGGCTCATTACATACTGGGAGCATTGTCACAATAGCAAAGGGCAAAAATCAAGGGAGTAAGCAATAAAATTAGTGCCCAATCCATATTTGAATACAACAGCAGAAACTTTCATTTCAAAATGTCAACCGTTGAATGTCAAGTACCTTGAAAAAATTTTCCCCAGTAGGAAGCTCAGATAGCACGCAGTCTGGTTTAAAACTAGACAACAAGTCACCCTCACTGTGAGTTCTCTGAGTCTTCCTGAATAGCAGTGAGCATGATTTGGAGGTGGCAGTTTAGTTGCCTGCAGGGACAGACCTTTTCTTTCAAAGATTACTTCTTGTCTCTGGAATTTTCTTATTTAAAACTCTACTGAAGCATATTGTATTTGATTAGTTACTAAATAATCCAAACAACCACAGCATTTTTATTACAACAAAATGGCCCTCATTAGTCACTAATTTTTGGTCTGTCCTTCTCCATCATTACTCTTTCTTTTTCTCCCCTCCTCTTCCCTCCTTCCTTCCATTTCTCTTTCTGTCTCTCTTGCTGTCTCTGTCTCCTCTATCTCTAGCCCTGTCTGCCTCTTCCTTGTTTCCTTATTGCTTTGGCTTTTGAAGAAAGGAGATCAGACCTGCAAGGTCAGGTCACATGAACCTGTCACTTCCAGAACCTTCCCAATTTTCCTGCTCACCCCCACTGACATTATCCTTTCTCTTTCCTTCACTGATCTCTCCCAGTCACACATACCTTTGACTTCCTTTTAAATGTGTTTTAGAGCATTTTCTTCACCTTTCTTCTCATAAAAAGCTTTCTTGCAATCTTCCCCCTGCAGGACATGACCTTGGACCCTCCCATCTACCAGCTGTGTGAACCCTTAAACTCTGTTCTAAGTTGTGTAATATAAGGACAAGAATTCTTTTTTATTTTTTAATCTTTATTGGTACATTAAATATACACGTCATGATTGCACTCCATAATGGGGATTTGTACCAGTATAAGACACAACTTAATTCTCATTTTTTCCCATAGCCCTACCCACCCTACCACCCCCCCATATACATAAAATTTGTTTCCTTACTTTTTTGTTACAGTCTCAACATTGTCCCCTTTCACCTTATTTTACATTGAGCATTTTCTATTTCACAATATATAACATACAATTCTAGGACTCATTTACATCTTCATTTTCTCATACCAGAGAAAAGATGTGATATGTACCTATCTGTGAGCTATTTATTTCACTTATGAGGATATCCTCAAGGTATGTCCATTTAAGTAGAAATGATTCAAACTTATCATTTTTTATGGCAGAGTAATACTCCATTCTGTAGAAGAACCACAGCTTTTTTATCCAGTCTCCAGTTGATGGACACTTGGGTTGTTTCCAAGATGTAGCAATCACAAACTGGGCAAGAATTCTTTACAGGA
>PVIR01043701.1:0-11710 GCA_004026965.1 Petromus typicus
TGTGGCTCTGACATTCCTCATTTTACAAGAAAATCACAGCTCTTTCTAAGTTTTTTTCTTATACTTTCCTTATATTTCTCAGAGTGAATATTAATAAAGGAGAGTACGGAATATGTGACACTTCAAAGATTCTGAAGAATTCTTTATGTATTTGTGTGATTGCATGCTCTCCTCTAAGAAGAGGGAAATGGTCTCACTGGTATTTTCTTGCAGTTCTACATAGCTGTGTGTGTAATTTAGCATGGATGAGCATGCTAAATTAAATTGGAAATTTTTCATATAAAATCTAAATTCCCAATTATACTTTACAAGCTAGAAATTTTGGCTACAAAGTTTAAGTGAGCCAGTTAGTTATTATACTGCAAGGTTTTTATTTTTTTTTTCTCTTTGAAGTTATTTTTGTAGGATTTTTCTATTTTCTCTCTAAGTACTGTTTCTTTAATGTTACTTCATCTTTATCCATATGTATATGTTAATTTATTGTCCTGAATTTTGTTAGACCTAAGTATGTGTACACACACACACACACACACACACACATCTATCTATCTATCTATCTAGATAGATAGATAGGTATCATGCTTTAAATAGTGTGTGCTCATGTCTGTATGTGCATGTGTGATATGTGCATGTGTGTGAATTATTCAATTTATTCATTGAAATGGAATAGTAAACTTTGAGTGTTTCCCATTAAACTATACAAAAATGTTAACTACTTTTTACTACTAAGACAAGGGGCCAGTAGAAAGATAAATCTTGATAAACACAAAGTCTCCATAATTTCTTTAAAAATACTGCTTTTCAATTTCTCACAATACTTATTAATGAACATATAGGAAAATATTTTCTTATTTCTTTCCAAAAAGACTATAATACTTGTTGCATAGAAGTAAAAAGCCCTTAACTGATACAAATTCCATAAATTTCTGGAAAACAGAAACACTAATGAATAATTTTAGACACTCATAAATATCTTTCATGTGACTTATTTTTTATAGGTAAGTGTCAAATGTACAGTATAGAAGATGAGTTTGCATGTGAAAATGTTTATTCAGCCTACCTCAAAAAAAATCTGATCTTCGGGCCGGGGATATAGCTCAGTGGTTCCGGCGCCTGTCTTGCAAGCGCAAGGACCCAGGTTCAATCCCCGGTAACCACATAACAATACTGGGTGTGGAGACTCACCCCAGTGGCAACCAGTACCACATACCAGTGCCGGGCGTGGTGGCTCACGCCTGTAATCCCAGCACTCAGGAGGCAGATGCAGGAGGACTGCTGTGATGTGAGTTTGAGGCTGAGCTCAGGGCCAGTCTGAACCACAAAGCGAGACCCTGTCTCAAAAAACCTTAAAAAAAAAAAAAATCTGATCTTCTACACTAGCTTTATAGTCAGATAAAAATTTAGAAAATTCACAGCCTTCTTTAAACAAAGGAGAAAATGACAATCTGTGTATATAAAATATTTTGGAAATGTAAATCATTTTATTTCATATAATAAAATAAATTCAGTATTCTGTGTATTGGTTACAACTTTGTTTCAGTGTATGTAAGAATAAACCATCAAGAAAGTTTATAAATTTTGTATTATGAGCTCCAGCAAAAAATCGAAGTTGTTTGTCCCAAAATAATATAAAAATCACAATTAGAGATTATCTTAAATCAGTGTTAATAAAGCATCAACAATCTTTCAAGCTGTAACAAAGACTTATTTGAAACGTATCACCTCCCATACTTAACTTCCTCACCCTGACTTCCACATTCTGAAACATAAAAGAGCCGTGGCATCATCTCACTAGCTACTGTCTCATTACAGATCTTGGAATATTGAGAACCACTTGCCTTGTTGACAGCTGTTCTAGACACTTAAGCCAAACATTCAAGATTAGACTAGCTTTCAATTCCTAATTTATTTGTAGACTTTGGCTTGGATTTAGTTCCTGAACTCCTACAATCACATGTGAAGTTTCCTTTGTGGATATAAACATGATAGGCTTTTTTCTTTAAGTTTCAGCATAAAGTAATTTATTAACTATTACCACTGTCAACAACTACACCACACATTTTATAGTGGTAATAATCTAAGAAGTTGTTTTATATTTATATCAGGATATTAACAGGAAACATTCATGTTATTGTACGAAAATATAGCTAAGGCCCCAAAGAGAAGAAAACTGATATTTGAATAAGTTGAGTGATTTGAATATTTAACTATACTGGATTAAATTTTAATTCTGGTAGGGTGGGTAGGGCTATGGGAAAAAATGAGAATTAAGTTGTGCCTTATACTGGTACAAATCCCCATTATGGAGTGCAATCATGATGTGTATATTCAATGTACCAATAAAGATTAAAAAAATTAATTCTGAAAGAAAACAGAAAGTTATAATATTTGCTTACAATATCAATAAGCTAAAGGGAAAGCATATGTCAGTGCACCTTGATTGTGAACAGTCACTAGAAAAAAATTATTTTTCTAAGTAATTAACCCATTTAGTGAATTTTCAATGAAATGGTTACCAATCCATTGCTCTATTTTGTTTTTAATTCTAACACACAAGGATTTTTCATAGTATATTATAGACTATAAAATGAAAATAATCATTTTCACAAAATATGCTTTGTCCTTCTCCTACATTTTACATTAAGAATTTTATGACTGGAAATCATTGACGGATAAAACCAAGAATTAAACAGATTAATATTGTTTTGGCACCACTGCAACCTGAGTTCTCTCTGAATTCAGATTGAAGAAGTTGGAAAGATTGTCTGATTCTTTATCTGTAGAGCTTCACTGGGCCTCTTTTATCTTTGTAGGACTGGATCCTGCTGTTCATGTCAGTCAGGATTGTAGACATACCTTCTTGGCTTCCATAATGATACTATTTCTTCCTCCCTAGGTTTTATTCTCTTCCTAGTATATCAGTTCTGAATATTTTTCATGGATTTATTTGTTGGGTTTTTTCCTAATATCCTATAAAGACATGGGATTGTTGGACTTATATTTTGATAAATTCTTGCATGTTGAACAGTGCCTCAGACAACCGTTCAATAGTTCCTAAGTGAGTGTCTAGAGGGTTAGTGCATCTCATTCTGATGTCATTCATCAGAACTGACTTCCCATGCAGGGTCAAATTAAACGCTGCATCCGAAAATCTTATGCTCGATCTCTTGACCTGTATTCTCCTAAATTTCCCACAATATCCGTATGCAATAAACAGAAGTGACATCAAGATTTTTTTTCTCATTGTCAGCATTGAAACTCTTTTTCTATGTAGTCAAAAAATTCAGTTTACTTAGAATTTAAATGAGTTGGACTGAGGTAACAGAGTTAGCAATTGCAGAGTTCTCAACCAGAACCAGTTTCTTTTGTTTACTTTAATTCTTCATTTAGTCCTATAGTGATAAAATATAGCTAATCAGTGTTTAGCTCAAACCTGAACCCTTACAGAAGAGGTTGGGGGTTTTAGATTGCTTCCCTACTGTCACACAAATCGCTGTTGCTCTCGGACTCCACATCAAGAATGTCTCTCTTTTTTTTAACCCATCTAGATCCACATTCATGAAACAAGAATATCTTACAGTAAATAGAATTTAAATCATATTCTCAAATATCAAGATGCAAACCACATCTCTACTTCATATGAAATCTAAGTCAAGCCATGAAGTAAAAATAAGAATTAAGTTATGTCATATACTGGTACAAATTCTCATTGTTGAGTGTAACCATGATGTATGTATGTAATGTACTAATAAACATTTTAATTTAAAAAAAGCTGAGGTATATCTCAATATTACACTCTTTGCCCCTTGGCTAATGTACAAAGTTTTTCCATTCATTTAATGATAACTAAATGATCTATAGCCACATGAGTCATAGGTTATAGCCAGCATTTGGACTTATTTATTATTTGAGTATAAGTACTGAAAATATAAGACCCATAAACGGAAAAGAAAACATATCCAGTTTTCTCTGCAGATAAAGAATAAAATAACAAACTACAGCCTTTTCTTTTTAGGGTTTTTTGTTTTTTGAAACAGGGTCTTATTTTGTAGTTTAGGCTGGTCCTGGGTTCAGCCTCAAACTCACAGCAATCCTCCTGCCTCTGCCTCCCAAGCGCTGGGATTACAGGTGTGAGACACCATGCACAGCACTGTAGTATGTGGTACTGATTGCTGGTAGGCATGAGTCTCCACACTCAGCATTATTGTATGTGGTTACCAGGATTGAACCGGGGACCCTGTGCTTGCAAGACAGGCACCAGAAACACTGAGCTAAGTCCCAGGCCCCCCAGCCTTTTCTATCATCAAGAAAAAGAAAAAAGTTTCTATAATTTCCTCTCATTAGCTATCTTTTATTATGAGGAGGTTGTATTTTACATTTAAACTAAATTTTTCTAGCAATAATTACAATCTACTGCTTCTTGTTTGAATGAGTAACAGCTGGTCACTTTATAACCATATACTTCATGACCCTTCATATGCTTGAAGACCACTATTAAGTTACCCTTCGGCCTTCTCTGATGTGCAGGCCCTATCAAAGCACCATCAGGCACAAAAATCATTAGAAACACCACAAGGCACATCATTAAAGCCACCATCTGGCATAACTGGAAATGTCAGCAAATATAGAGCACGTACTGATGGGCATACTACTGTTTATGCCTTTTAACTGGTCAGCAGTGTTAATTATAATTACATCTTCATTGTAGGGTTTTATAGCTTATATGACCAACTCGATTAACTAACTACAGACTAAATGGAAAATGGTTCTCGGGCTAATGTTTCAAAAAGCTATTAGTATTTTTTTTGTTGACTAATACCTCCACAATCATTGAGCACAAGGCAAATAGGGTTAAATGGTTCTATTTCAAAAGAGAATGCATGATCTTTTCTAAGTTACAGTATATAAGTGACTTCATTATTTACTTATTTGAAAAAGAACCTTTTGCTTAAGAGTTCAGTGGCCAATTTTAATGTCAACAGTGTTGAATTTGTGTAAGGCAATGACAATGTAAACACCTCACTTCAAAAAAAGCTCACTTCAAACTCTATTGATTTATTCAAAAAATATTTGTTATTAAAATTATAAACAAATACAATAAGTATTATAAATTTATATTATAAACTATAAATTTTGAAAATATATTTTTAAAAAGTTAGCATCCTTTGAATTTGTTGTTTTACACATATGGAGAAAGTAAAGTCATTCTCTTTAAACTTGGGTTCCAAATCTCAATTCAACCAAGAGAAAACATGAAATACATATCTTCTGCATATCCACAAACTATTTTTCTAGTCTTTCTTCTCCAAACAATGCATTTTAACATCTATTTTCAAAAGCCTTCTATTAATTCATATGATCTAGAGAAAATTGAAAGTATATAGACAAAAAATTATGACACACTGGTTTTTCTCTATAAGAGAACATGAACATTTGGAAGTTCACAGTACTCCTGAGACTGATCTCTTTCAATTACCAAAAGACACATTGTATATCATAGAAGTTGAAGTACATTGTGTAAGAGATATATAGTACCAAGAACATTTAGCACAGAAAAGATACACATATTTCACTCAAATAGTTGGATAACACAGAATATACTGTCTTAATTATTGGCTAATTAAAATGCTCAATGATTTCTGAATTCAATGTAAATATGTACCTTTGCTAAAACCCTTTTCACAAAATTGTTTTACTTTTTTTAAAATAAAAAAAAGCTTTTCTTTTAATTAAGTGTATTATATTGGCACTGGGGTTTCATTCCTCAATGATCAAAATATCTATTCTGTGAAGTTTATGTTATTTCACTTTCCTAGTTTATTCTTATCACTTATTAGTTTTTTTAAATTCCCTTTGTTTCTTCCCCTGAATGGTTAATTTTTGTTCTTTATAGATTTATAAGCCTTTATATAAATTAAGATTTTATATTCTTTAAGTTTTTACTCTCCTAGCACAAATCTGTATAAACATGTTATATATTGGAGTATGTTAAGTGACTTTTTTAATTCTTCACAAGATGTTCTATAATCAAAAAGCAATATTTAGGTGAGATTGCTCTAAACATTTTCACAGAGAATACTGCATGAAAGTATCATTATTTCTTCTCCAATAAATATAACATGAAAGTGAATAAAGACAGGTAGATTACTCTTGTCTTATTGAAGTGTGTACAATAACTGGAATTAACAAGAATATAAACACTCACATAGAGTGTAAATGATCACAGACCCAGCCTTATGTGTGATAACTGAGTCTATTTTGTCCTCTATTGCTTGGTGGAAAAATAATATCCACAGTGTAGAGAAACTTTTCCCCATTATTTGTGATACAGCTATTCTTCCCCCTTTGCTGAGGTTAGTAGTTTTAAAAAATGGGATCATTTTCTAAAAAACTGGAGAGAGAAGCTGTGTTGCTTGGTCTTCATTGTTCAACCACCATCTCCATGTATGCCACTCCAATGATCCCCTTCTGGTCTGCTGTTCATCCCCAAAGAATCACCCTGTAGACTGCATACAAGTACACCCTTCCAGCTGAATTCAGCTAATGAATATCAGCAGTGAAAGCTCACAAGACAGAAAGAGATTCAAGTCTTTGCTCCCTAACTCCTTTCTGCTCTGTAACATTTTGCTAGTAGATGCCACATTGCCCTCTGATTATAGCCACTTTCAGGTAGATCTTCCCACACTGTTCCATGTTTTACTGGTCTGTGGTGGAGCTCTTTTTTCTTCGTGTCCTTCAGGACATCTCAGGACTGATAAAGGCCTTCTACCCTTTCCTGTGCCTTAAATGCCTCGACATCCCTTAGGAATCCCATCATGCATTCTCCTGCTTTTGAAATTAGTCTATTATATAGCCAAGTAAGATTCTAGTTAAGTCACTGAATGATACACAGTCTATTCTGAAGAGTAATTGCAGTTTTCTTTTTCACTGATTAAACAGTGGAAGTGATAATGGACATTTTCGTTAAATAATTTATACTTATATTTGTACTTTTATACCTTAAATATTATTTAGAGTTAAATACAAATGAGCAGATAGCATATTTTGATAGAAATAAAAATTCAAATTTATTGTGAAGTACTAACACTAACTTCAGCGTGATTTAGGGGGTTTATATTGTAGAATTTTCCATTCATTTTAAAAAATCAATTGCTGTATCTACCCATAGTTCCAACTACATTTTGAGATTTTTATTGGATGCATATTTTTCACTACAGCAAATATTTACCTTGATACACCAAATAATATTGAATGTTTCTGATGATACTGTTTATGGAATTGTTGCTTACTGGAAATATCTGAATAGAGCTTAGTACAAGTTAACAGTTCAACCTTATGTTTCACAAGTATATCCAATGCTAATAACTATTTTTGCACTAATAGTATAATCTGATGCCCAAAGAGCCAATTTAACTTAGTTATATGCCTGAATTTCCCCACAATTTAGTATCATAAATTCTGTAAAAATTACAGGTAGCTGTGTGGATAAATATGTAGAGGCAACAAATTACACAAATATATCTCCCAGGTGTTCCAGGGAACTAAACTATAGGAGCAAAGTTATTACTTTGGCAGAAAAGAGATGTAAGGCCTGTAGAAGCCACTCAGAGATGACAGATTGCTTTTCTCTCTTCTTGGGAATGAAGGGCTGGAATAATGGCCTCTTAGGCTCCTGGTCCTAAAGTGAAGGCCAGTGTACAACAATTCTCTTCATAAGTGGTTTCAAGAAATCCAATGTTGAGATTGTAACAAAAAAGTAAGGAAACAAATTTTATATATATGGGGGGGTGGTAGGGTGGGTGGGGCTATGGGAAAAAATGAGAATTAAGTTGTGTCTTATACTGGTACAAATCCCCATTATGGAGTGCAATCATGATGTGTATATTTAATGTACCAATAAAGATAATTAAAAAAAAAAAAGAAATCCACCACTTTAAAAAAATTTTGTCTGGTATTCACAATTCTGAATAAGTCAATATAATGTTAGCTAAAAGGGGCTGTATGATACATAAAAGCTATTAACCTAATTTCAAGCAGATGAACAGGCAATGAAACAATGACAGGTATCACTATAACATTACCAAAACAGAGAAGACTAGTAGAATTAGTCTTAGGGAAATAATATAATAATGTGAGGCAGAGTTTTTGGTGATTAAATGAAGGATATTTGTAAAGTCAAGAAGAATTTTCAATAGAACCATACCTTTGTGGAATATAGCATTTTTCTGTTGATAAATATCAGAATAATGTTTAATTTATTTCCTTTGCTGTACTAAATTGTCACTCTACTAGTTTTCTTTACTGTGGCATGGGCTGAGAAATTATCATGACCTATGGAATCTAAACTTGTTTAAATAGTCGACATTGACTACATTAATCAACATAATTGATATTTTGTTAGTCTCCTCACCTTTTCATTAGTTCCGCATTAAGCAAGACTCAGCTGCACAACCTTCACTGGTTATCTCCAATGAGAGATGGCGCACATTGTACACCAGGGACTGCCTCCGGGGTGCATTTCTGTTCCACAGCTCCCTCATAATCATGACTTTGGCTCAAATGAGGCTGTATATTTCCTCTTTAAGAATGACAGTTCACTCTCTAAATGATTATTTTCTGTTGTTTGACAGATTGGAAATGAAAGTTGTCACAAGGGCTACATTAGCTTCAGTCTTCACCACACTATATAGAATTTATTATATAAATACTAAACATTCTCCACTTCAGGAAAAGAATAGTTAGTAAAAAGCCTACAATCCATTCTACCCAGAGAAAGGGGATAAGAAAATATCCAAGGAAATAGTTACAGGAAGGATGTGTTCAGATTAAAAAGTAAGCAATCATGTGAATTCTTATCTGCAGAATTCATATATATGCAGGATTCTCCAAGCAAATTCCTTCTTCCTTTTTGCAAATAAATTGCTGGAGTCTAATTAAAGTAAATCAGTAGGCTACTGATTCTCATGAATTAATTCAAGGAGGTGTGTTAAATCCATAAAAGATAGTTGCAAAGAACAGCATGAGCACCGGGAACTTGCAATGAGAACTGCACAGGTGGGGTGCTGGGGTGTGAAGGAGAGGAGACAGGTGAAGATGAAGTGTGAACATTATCCAACTGAGTGCTACTAATGAAGCATAGGAAGAAACATCATTTGGATGAGAAAAAAAAAAAAAGCAACAGAACAATGTGTTATCAAATTATTAAGGCTCACTTATCAGTTCTCTTAACTAGAATAAAGTTTTTTTTAGATTTTTTGAGACAGGGTCTCACTTTGTAGTTCAGCCTGGCCCTGAGCTCAGCCTCAAACTCACATCACAGCAATCCTCCTGCCTCTGCCTCTGGAGTGCTGGGATTACAGGCGTGAGCCACCACACCCGGCACTGTGGTATGTGGTACTGGTCGCTGCTGGGTGTGAGTCTCCACACCCAGTATTGTTATGTGGTTACCAGGGATCGAACCCAGGCCCTTGCGCTTGCAAGACAGGCGCCAGAACCACTGAGCTAAATACCCAGACCCTAGAATAAAGATTTGATGGATACATTTGTATTTTCTCATCTGCTTACTTAGAGTCTCTTGAGGGTGTAGCTACTGGTCTGTCGGTAAGGACAACGTGAGCAGTTTTCCACCACAGGGTGGAGAGGAAAGCATCCTTCTCTGTATGTTGTTTCTTTGTTCATTCCTGTTCCTTCTATTCATAATTATATTCTTTATTCTATTAGTTAATCACTAATAATTTCCCCATCTATATGTGTAAGAACTACCTAGATATCTGGATTAAAGAAATCATCCTTTTTCACTGTGAGAAAGTTTCACAGCTAAAGTTGCATGAAGTACAGCTAAATTTGTATGCAGTATTTTTCTTGGGAAAGGAAAGAAAATGAAACCTTTCACCTCAAAAATCACTCAGCTGGTCATGATTGGTGAGGGAATTCCCACAGCTCTTCTTGGTATTCCTTAGCTCAATTAGTGTTAACCTTTGCCTTGCAGCAGTAAAATACATTTATTTATGGCCCATACATTATGTAAATAACTTCTTATTTATAGATGACTTTCATACTGCTGCAATTACTCTGCTATTTTAACCTATGTCTTCAAAGAGGAAAGCAAATATTTATGTTCCCTGAGTCACTGGGTCATTCAATGACTGATATTTATGCTACATACTATTTTAGTTGTGGAGATATAGTGGTAATTGTAGTATAATACCTTGAAGAAATTTACTATATATCAATATAGCAAAACCTTGGGTTACAAGTATAATAAATTGTTATGCCAGTATTCTGAAAGTTAAAAAAAAGCATTCCAATAAATTTGAACTTGAGAAATGAGTGATGCCTTGCAATATGAGTCAATGAGAAAATCGCATGATTCTAACAGAGCCAATGTTTCTCTCTCCATTGCTGTGAGTGTGGAGACCATCTCTCAAAAGTAAGAAGTAATGGAGGAGATCGCACTTGCTGTAGTGGAGAAGAAAAAAAAAGGGGGGGGGGAATCCTTCACTTGAAGTGAAACTATGAAGAGGCTTACAGTTTTGGAATCATTGTAAACTTTTGTACAAAAACAAGAATGAGGCTGCAGCACTGTAAGTGATGAATTTGTTTAAAGACAATGAAATGCCATATTTCTGCAAAATTCTCAAAAGAAGGCAAAATCAAGTCAGCTAAGTTTCTTGTGAAAGTTAAATGAAAAAAAAAAGACTTCTTTGAGTCAAGCGATAGCAGCGATTACTTTAGTGACAGGAAAAGTAACCCGACATGATTACCCTCCATTCTCTTAACTCCCTCCTACCAGCTAGAAATGTTTTCAAGGTAAATACAGGTTCATTTGTGTAATTTCCTTCATAATTTGTATTTTATTTGTGAATCTGTAATATATTATGGTGTTATAATCATTTTCTTTTTGATACTGGGGATCAGACTTGGAACTTTGCTCTGATGAGGCAGGTGCTGAAGCCCCAGCCTATTTTAGTTATTTTATATGAATATTTTTGAGTGATGGAATGAATATTCTAAAATTCCATTATTTCTTATGGTGAAACACACTTGGATTACAAGCTTTGGATTAGAAGCATGTTTCCAGAATGAAATATGCTCACAAACCAATTTTACTGTATATCATACAGAGTAAGCAAAGAAATGCTTTAATAAAATTATTTTCAAAGGTCAATGTCTAAATTTTCCCCCAGCTTGTACTCACGAAGGTCTCAGGGCATCTCTACTGTAGTAGTCTATGGTTTGAGTAGGACTTGTGTCCTCACATGGTGTGTTGTGATGAAAGACTCGGTCCCTTGTTGTGTGACACCACTGGGAATAGATGGAACATTAAGAGGTAAGGTCTATGTTGGCGAGGCTGCGGAGAAGAAGGAACCCTTCTCCACTGTTGGTGGGACTGCAGACTCGTACAACCCCTGTGGAGATCAGTTTGGAGAATCCTCAAAAAGCTAGGATTGATGGTCCCATTTGACCCGGCCATTGCCCTGCTAGGTATATACACAAAAGAATTAAAAGACTCTTTGCCAGTACCACGCAGTTTTTATCACAGTAGCTTTATAGTATAGTTTCAGGTTCGGAGTTGTGATACCCCCCACCATGTCCCTGTTGCTTAGAATTGCTTTGGCTATTCTAGGTCTTTTGTGGTTCCAGATGAAAGTTTGAATTTTTTTCTCTAGATCTGTGAAATATGCTGTTGGGATTTGAATCGGCATTGCGT
>PVIR01043702.1:0-10748 GCA_004026965.1 Petromus typicus
AGGAACAGCTGGTAAAGATTTTTTCCCACATTGTTGGTTGCCTGTTTGCACTGTTGGTGGTTTCCTTTGCTGTGCAGAAGCTTTTTAAAAGAATGAGGTCCCATTTGTTGATTTCCTTAGCCATTTCCTGTGCTATAGAAGTTTTGTTCATGAAGCCTTTCCCTAAGCCAGTGTCTTCAAGAGTTTTACCTAACCTGTTCTGCAGTAGGTTTAGAGTGTCTGTTTTAATATTTAGGTCTCTTATCCACTTTGATTTTAGCCTGGTACAAGGTGAAAGAGTTAGATCTAGTTTTAGCGTTTGGCAAGTTAAAGCCCAGTTTTTCCAGCACCATTTGTTAAAGAGGCTATCCTCCACTGAGGATTTTTGGCTCCTTTGTCAAAGATGAGGTGGCTCAGTGTATCTGGAGTAGTTTCTGGATCTTCTAGTCTACTTCATTGATCCTTGGGTCTGTTACTTTGCCAGTACCATGCAGTTTTTATCACAGTGGCTTTATAGTATAGTTTCAGGTTCAGAGTTGTGATACCCCCCACCATGTCCCTGTTGCTTAGAATTGCTTTGGCTATTCTAGGTCTTTTGTAGTTCCAGATGAAAGTTTGAATTTTTTTCTCTAGACCTATGAAATATACTGTTGGGATTTGAATCATGATTTCGTTGAATGTGTAGAGTAGTTTTGGGAGTATAGCCATTTTGACAATATTGGTTCTTCCTACCCAGGAGCAAGGTATGTCTTTTCATTTTTTGATATCATCTTCTGTCTCCTTTTTCAGAGTGCTATAGTTTTCAGACTTATCAGAAGAGCTGCACACAGTGTAAGTGCATGACAGTTGTTCGATCGTGCACTGCAGCATCCAGAATCATGCTAGCTTTATCAAGCACAGGAATAACAACTGCCTGCCAGCCACAGAAAATGTCACCTTAGAGGACACACTTAAGAGCAGAATAGACACTTTTCCTCATGACTTCTACACAACACCATATCCTCAAGAGAAACCGTGCACAGGTCCAGAGACAAAATGGAAAAGCAGAAGCGGCCAACATAGCATATCTCTCAATTGACCTGCAGTAGATTGGAGGCTCTAATCCTTGACAATCTGTTTCTGCAACTCTAGCCTTTTCTGCATGTAAGCTTGTGGTCTCCATAATTGTACTATTGTGAAGATGGACAGAAGATATCCCATTAATTTATAATTATGGCTGCCAGTAAAGAATTTTGGAGTTCTTTTTTTCAGAGAACATGTTAAATAAAAGGTATCACTGATGTGACAGAGGGAATTGTTCCTGATTTGCAAAAACGGGGGCTTTTTACAGAATTATATCAATAAAGAATACATGTAGTGATCTCCCTGTGTACCTTTGGATTCTACCTTGCCTTTCTTAGTTGTGCATAAAGCTTACAAGCCTGACAAGTACACAATGTAGAGGACTTGAGTAAAAGTTGGTGGTTGTAACATGAGATCATTAGAGGAGGCAATAACTCACAGTGCAGGCTGGAGAAAAGGGGTAGAGTGGGAGCCAGTTGTAGACTTGAGGCCACCTGCTTCAGAAAGGGTGTAGTTCAACCCACTAATCTCGCCTTTGTCAGTTTCCCCTGAGGATGAGAGACCACAGAGAAACTTGTCCCCACGCTTGTGAAGAAGTAGATCATGTTGCAGTGTGGAGTGTGATGACCATAAAATGCAACACTCCTGATATAAAGATTATAATTAGCTGGTAGCCTCACTGCCACCCTCTGGGTCTGGCCTCACACCTGTTGAGGCTATACTCACTGTGGGATGACTGAAAAATAAGGCCTTTTCCTGCATGTGGTAGGACTCCCTTAACCTTTGGCCATGGCTTGAAGACTCCCCATTAATTTGGCCAAAGTTTTATTAGGCTCTAGAATCTTTCCTATCTTCCCTCCACGCTCGTCTATCTCAAAAGTGTCAAACTTGAAGCAGGAACGCAAGATATTTTCCACTTTCTCAGCCTCCTTCTCCTTTATCCTTCACAATTATTTCCCACTACACACTTTGTCCATGTAATTTGATTTGGAGGGCTTAAAAAAGGGATCACTATTTAATCACCCTTTCTATGCCTTCCAGAAATGTTTGCTGAACTAACTATAATCACATGTAAAATAGTAACTAAATGTAATGTAATAAAGTACAAATATCAATTTCTAAAATTTATTTGACATCAAGTATACATCAAAGAATACAAATTCTAAATACTGTTAATTTTTTGAGGGAAATTTGAGTATGATAATAAACTAGTAAAAGCAAAAGTAATTCAGATTAACAGTATACTGCATTTTACAGACAGTTTCATATACCTATATGTCTCCATGTTGTTAGAGAATGATCAAGTACTTACTAACATGTACTAACAAATGACAGTTTTTTGACTTTTTATTTTGTATTCTTTATTGAACATTTTCATATTCTTCTGGATGGAAATTAAATGTCGGCACATTAAAATTATTATGGTCAAAAACTTTCAGAAAGCATTAAGTACTATAATTAAACAGACATTAAAGTGCTGGACTAATTAATTATAATCTTCAATGCATGATGTGGTACTAGCAACACAAGTCCATCAATAAAAGTTTGACTTATAATTTGATAAACAACAAAATCTGTTTTTTAGATCACAGTATGTAGATCAGAATTCAGGTGTAAAGCAGCCAAGTTCTCTTCTCCGGGTCCCACAGGCTGGAGACAAAGTGTCAATCAGGCTCAATCCTTCCCTGCAGGTGCTGAGAAAGCATCTACTCTTCGCATTCAAATTATTGCCCAAATTTCTTCCCTTTTCTTGGTAGACCTGAGGTCCATATTGTTTTCCTAAACGTGGACCTCAAACACATCTCAGCTCATAGAAACAATTCTCAGGTTCTAATCAAGTAACTATTTCAATCACTTCAGCAGAAGGCTTGACTTGTAGCAAACTCATCTCATGCCCTGCATCTCTCTGACTTCCCTAAGACCATTGAGAGAAAAATTTTCTGCATTTAAAGGATCACTGAGTCACTCAACATATCCAGATAACCTTAATAGCTTCATGTTAGCTGAGCTGCCACATATATTCTAATTGCAGGAAGAAAATCAATCACATTTATAGCTTCGGGGATCAGAGACACAAACAACAGGTGGGAAGCCTTCAGGCTCATTTTAGAGTTTTGCCTATTGCATTAGAGGCAAAATGCCAGGATTTTTAAATTTTTAACAAATAAAATGTACAATATCATCATATTTTTAAAAAGCCTTTGCAAACCAAACATCTTTTAAATTGGTGTATATGTGTATGGGGGAAAATGGGAGGTGAAGAAGAAGAAAAGAAGAAAGAGGAGTAGGGGGAAGAGGAAGAGGAAAAGCCCTACAATTTTTGCAATGAACTTTCATTAGTTTTTCATTTTATGAGTTGTATGAACAAGCAACTTTTAAAATATAATTGAGTAATTCAAGAATAATGCTAAGGTTCAGCTCTATCACGGCTAAATTAAACCCATTATTTTGGACAGTTTATGGCTAGTTCAACTTTTGAGATTTTTCTATCAGGAGAAAAAAACTATATATTATTAAGACACTTAGGATTAATAACAGCAACAATATCACATCTGCCTGCACAACCGGGCATAGTCCAGAATCCTTATTATGGTATTTCATGTAAGAAAAAGTTAAAATGGAAAGGGTTTATTTCAGCTCACAGTTTGTAGAGGTTTCAGTCCATAGTTGGCTGACTCCAAGGTAGGTTGGCATGGCATAAGGACATGTCAGTGGAGAAAGAGTTCATGGCCTAGCAGGTAGTCAAGTCCAAGTCCTACTCCAAATTCTTTGAGATTTAAGGCAAACTTTCAGCTCCAGGCTTCTGTAAAAAATGAAAAGAAAGTTAAACATTTCAACATACAATGGCACAAAAATAAAAAGTCCCTTGGGGCCGGGGAGTTAGCTCAGTGGTTCCGGCACCTGTCTTGCAAGCACAAGGACATGGGTTCAATCCCCAGTAACCACATACCATACTGGGCATGGAGACACACACGCAGCAGCAATCAGTACCACATACCACAGTGCCGGGCGTGGTGGCTCACGCCTGTAATCCCAGCACTTGGGAGGCAGAGGCAGGAGGATTGTTGTGATGTGAGGCTGAGTTCAGGGCCATCCTGACCACAAAGCAAGACCCTGTCTCAAAAAAACCTAAAATAAATAAATAAATAAAAATTCCCATTCAAAAATGGAAATAGATGGATAAAAGGAATGGGACCAATGAAAAACTGAAATTCAACAGCTCAAACATGAAATGCCACAGTTCTATATCTACCACCAAGGGCCATCTGTGGCATGATGTAAAGTCCAAAGGGGTTGGGTGGCTCTGCTCCTAGGACACTGCCAGTAGTTGGCACTCTCACGACCTCTCTCTTAGCCAGTTTTGGTCACTGCTGACAGTTTTTCTCAGATCACCCATGCACGTTCTTCCCATCACCAGTTTTCTAGAGTCTCCGTTGGATTTTCAGCTTCACACTCATAGCTTCACACATTCCATCCACTATTATGGAAGTCCATCCAGACTTCTTTCTCTCTTGGCTATAGAGGCTGATCACATGGACTGCTGAGCACTATGAGCCCAGTGATGAGGAATAAATTACCTAGGCCCATGCCATTCATGAACATGGTGCCTTGGGGTTTCTTCTCAAAGCAAAGTCTTTCACATTTGCAATTTAGGGGCTGCAAAGGAAGAGTCCCGCTAGTTCCTGTGAAGCCCTTGGGTCATCTTTCTTTGTTCTGATCCAAAGCATCCAGCTGTTTAATGCTCATCTTCTCAGCAACCAAGATGTCTTCTGCTTCATCTTTGTAAGCCACATTACTGGAGCTCTCTTTCTTGACAGACTCCGAACTTTTAAAATCATTCTACTAGGCCTCTTACTCCTGATTTTCAAGGTACAGCTGGCTAAAATCCCCAACAGTGCCCTGTCACTGCCTCAGCTAGACTACCTTGAAATTCCTTCCACCAGATTCATTTCACTGCCTTTAATCTGTTTCCTACAATGTCTCTAGATGTGAGCAAAATGTGGTGTTTGTGCCAAACTATGACATCTGTGGCCTGTAGTCCAACTGCCAGTGCAGCCCCTATTCCCAGCTGAGCCAGGTCTTCCCCAGGTGCTTTGCAGTCAACATTCTGGTCCACTGAGTCTGGGCCAGAATCTCCCATCAATCTCAGAACATAGCTTTCTCAGGCTACTTCTCCAGCCAGCATCTCCGAACCTTTCCAAACTCCTCCTACAAGTCAGTTCCAAAGGCTTCTAAACCACAGGTGCAAGAAGCCATGGCGATGACCCCACTTCTGGTACCCAAATTTGTTTTAGTTACTTTCTTGTTGCTGAGACAAACACCAGGCACTCCTAAGTCAAAGGATGAAAGATTCATTTCAGCTCCCAGTTTGCAGAGGTTTCAGTGCACAGTTGGCTGACTCCACGGTAGGGTGGCTTGGCAGGGAAGCACTTCATGCCACGACAGGCAGGAGAAGCAAGCTTCCTTCCTCCAACCTTTTTTATTCTATCCAGGCTACAAACCTATTGGTTGGTGCCATCCACACACCAGGCGAATTTTCCCTCTTTCCAGGGCAATGCCACACCAATCAGGACAATAATCCAGTGTCATACATCCATGATCCAGTCACTCACAAAGCCTTGCTTGTAAGCCATAACAGATAATGTATCAATAAATAGAAAAATATTACTCTTATTACCCTGTATCTTCTTATGAACCTTATATAAGACACTTTAGCAAACTCACTTCTTGTCTTCAAACTATTTCTCTCACTTCCCACTCCTGACTCTGAGTCATATTCATTTTTATACTAATCTTTTAACTGCAAAGTAATTTATTGGAGATGACATTCGGGCGCTTCATGTGAAATCATGCACGTATTTTTAAATTTTAAAAGATCTACCAAAGATCATACATGTATTCAAGGCTTTGAAACCTTCCACAACTAGCTAAACTGCATTTTCTTTTCATTTATATTCTCAGCTCTACTAATACATTCTGTCTAAAATCCATTTGCCTTATATTTTAGATAATACTGGGATTTTATTCTTTTATGGTTTGTAATTGAACTGAGATTCTGAACTAGGAGGAAAGTCCCAGTCCCCATGCCAGTGCTCCACAGGATTTACTACTCTGTTATTTAACAAAGCAGCCAGAACAGCACTGACTAAATGCTGTCTCTAAATAGCTCTCTGGAGTGAAGAATGTGTCCACTAACACCTTCGATTCGAAGGCATTGACAGTGGCCAACTGTAATCATACCTACAAACATACTCGTATTTAGAAGAGATCTTTGAAGGCAACATAAGATTATTTCTTCATATCTGATCCTTCTCATGCTTTACTCCACTCTGAAAACATAGGAGGAAATCATTTCTTTGTGAAAACAAAGTCATTATAATTCTTTGTTTGGAAGCAAAGAGGTTAGGCTACAGGTGCTGCCTGGCTGGGTGCAAGCACACCGAGGTGAAAGGTTGGTGTCTTCATCACGGTAGCAGCTGAGGAGCAGGTGGGCCATGTCTCTACTTTTACATGCAGATTAGTTTAGTTATTCTGGATGTTTTTGGCTCTGGGATCACAGCAGTGAGAGATTCAAGAAACTCACGACTACGAAGTAGACAGATTCTTTGAATTATCAATTAACAGTGCAAGTAGAAGACAAATAAAACTTTTCTGACCTTGTGATACTTGATTTTTAAAAAAGAAAAAAAAATACTTTCTCAGAACATCACGTTTTGCAAAGGGAAGCATAGTTTAAGGCAGAAAATCCACCTTTTAAAATTGAGAAATAGGATTATATTCTATGTGTTCTTACAAGAATAAGGTAAAACAATGGCAAAATATGGAAAATACTTGGAATATGAAATTCTTACCAATATTAATGTTTTTAAAATGCTTCTCATAAGTGTGAATGGTGTATTAAGTACATACAGTATTGCTGGTCTGATTATAAGAAGCAGTAAGTTATTTTTATTGCTTCTCACTGCATTAGCTCATAATTCTAAGAAATTTGTCCCAGTTTTCTCATTTATAAAGTGCTACATTTGTTCTAGGACATATTCCCTTATCAAGAGTTGCATCATCCTCCAAAACATCTACAAATCTTTCGCAGTGCTCTCTGCCAGACCCTGAGCGGCACCTGCCCCACAAATCACAGACCAGCCCTTCAGGGATGCACTAAGGCAATAAAAGCAAAGAAAATGACAAAGATTGATATTTTTAAGTGAGAACTATTTGTCTGGAATAGTGTGAGAAAAATAACATGTTGTACCAGGCACTGCAGTTATCAGAGAGTCTATACAAAGCACAGCCTGCAGTGAAAAGCCAAGAAGTCCACCTTACACATGAACAATCTCTACTCCCCCAAAGCTGGGGGTCTAATAGTTTGTGGAAGTGGCCTGACCTCGACTGAATTAGGAGCACTGTATAAGCACAGTGGAAGCTTCCTGGTGGAGAAGAAGGCATGGGTCCGGTTAAACGAAGCTTTCCAGAATGGAATTCATTCAAAACTGAAAAAAAAAAAAAAAAACTACAGACCAAAAAATAATAGAGAGTATGCTCATATGTATTTTGTATGTACATGATAGTTACTCAGTGAATACTTTAACGCGATGGAGGAAGTACACAGTAGGTAAAGCAGGACTTCAAATCTACTGGAAAATAAAGCAGGAGACTGAAGACTCCTGATTCTATAGAGCCCATTTCTACTGATTTGCACTGAAATCCTTTACAAAAGGCCACTGACTGGGCTTGACACTAGATTTTTGTTATAATATATTCAACTTTCTCTGGTCATGTACAGTTTGTACCCTTTCTGAAAAGTAAAAATTGTGTATCAAAACCATTTTGGGGAGTGATTTACTTTAGGAAAAAAGATGGTAGAATAATGGTGTATAATACAAAGTTTTGCTATCACATAGATAATGGGTCATCTAAGACTGCTGAGTTAATGACTCCAAAAGGATATGCCATAAAATCTTTTATATAAACTTCTACCTATGACTTCATCTGTGTCTCCCTTCTTGGAGAAGGGAGGATATAGGGAAATCTCCTTAGTACTGACTGCACCGATAGATGACTACCCTGTTTATGGGACAACAGAAACATGTGTGGGTAGAGGACCTGATGAAGAATACAGTTTCCCCTTGACAGGTCAAGAAGTATTACAGAAATAATATGAATTCCCAAAGATTCATTGTAGCCACACTTCAGAAAATCCCTGAGATAAGATTATATTTTCCCCTCTATGTCTTTTACAGCATGTGTTTATGTCTCCTTTTCCCTTGTTATAGTCTCTGCCCACCTAAGGAGGGTAGAAAGGATAAGTGAATGCACAGTTGTACTCTGGATCACACACAAAAAGTCTAAATACAAATAGCTGGTACATGTTTTTTTAAATATTCTCTAACATTTAGCCAAATAACCTATCACCACCAGTTCTAGAAATATACTGAAGCTTCTAGCAAGTAAACAGAGTGTTTCATTTTTATCACTATGTCCTAAGTTGAGACCTCTTCTTCATTTTTGAATTGGAATCTATTTCTGACTCTTCCTTCTACTGATGTTATTTGGCTTAGTTCAGTCTTCATCATCCTTATTAGAAATAATGAACATATTTCTTAACTCTAATTTCTCCTCAGACTCTGTAACACTTATAAATTTCTTGATGATAGTCACTCTTTCAGAAAGAAGTCAAAATCTCAATTTTGTCTAAACTTGCATTTCTTAATAGCCAGAAATGTTGAACATTTTTCATGTATTTATTGGCCACTGCACTTCTTCTTAGGAGTATGCTGTTTATTATCCCATTTCCTCTATTGCTTTTCATATACTCTATATCTTTCAAACCTTCTGTGATGGCTTTGCATACACTAGCTGTATAAACTTTTCCAGCTCTTATATTTTGTACATAACAAAATTGTTTTGCATTAATTCAACTGGTTTATACTTATCTGTTTTTTGTCTCTACCAGACTGTAGCTTTCACAATAACAGAATTATATTAGTCATCTCTGAACTCTAGGTCTATAAAATAAGTAACAAATGCCACTGAATTGATTTTTAATTTGAAGTATGACTAACTTCTCAAACATTTCATTTGAATAAAGTTTAAAGTTTTACACACACAAAAAAACTATATTATTGTAAAACCAGAGTCACAATGACAATCTGATGGAAATTTTATAAAAATAATCTATTACCCTCAACTTTGGGACAACCAAGTTTTGTGACAACCTCAGGAAAGCAGAATTTACCATTTACTGGACTCAGAAACTCAGGAAAAAATATTTGACCTTGCTTGGCATAAAGAATTACCAAAGTATTCTAAATTTCAAATTAGAAGTGTATGTGTCAGAATTTTCAATATACTCTAGAACTTTGCTGTTCAAAATGTACATCTAGATACATAGTACAGGGGTCATCTCATAGTTTGTTAAAAATAAAGAATCTCATTCAGCCAACAGCAAATGTTGGTGAGGATGTGGAGAAGAAGGAACCCTTCTCCACTGTTGGTGGGAATGTAGACTCGTACAACCCCTGTGGAGAACAGTTCGGAGATTCCTCAAAAAGCGAGGATTGGAGGCCCCATTTGACCCAGCCATCGCTCTGCTAGGTATATACACACAAAAATTAAAAGATTCATATCACAGTGACATATGTGCACCTATGTTTATAGCAGCTCAGTTTGTGATTGCTAAATCTTGGAAACAACCCAAATGTCCATCAATTGGAGAACGGATAAAAAAGCTGTGGTTCTTCTACAGAATGGAGTATTACTCTACCATAAAAAATGATAAGTTTGAATCATTTATACTTAAATGGATGTACCTTGAGGACATCCTTATAAGTGAAATAAATAGGTCACAGATGTGTAAATATCGTATCTTTTCTCTGGTATGAGAAAACAAAGCTATAAATGAGTTCTAGAATATATGTTATATATTGTAAAATAGAAAACTCAAAGCGTAATGGAATGAAGGGGGGAAAATAATGAGATTATAACAAAGAGGATGGAAACAAAGTTTATGTATATGGGAGTGGGGGTGGGAGGGGGGGCAGGGTTATGGGGAAAAAATGAGAATTAAGTTGTGTCATATACTGGTACAAATTCTCATTGTTGAATGCAATCATGATGTATATATGTAATGTACCAATAAAGATTTCAATTAAAAAAAAATAAAGAATCTCAGGTCCCAGCCCAGATCTTCCAAATTAGAATGCACACTTTTATATTATTCTCCAATAAATTAAGATGCATTTATGAGTCTGAGAAACACTGCATTTGAGAGGCCAAAACATATATGTTTCACTATAATCCTATGTTTCTTAGAAATAATTGTAGGGTGTACCAGAAAAGACAGCATTTTCTAAAGTTCTCATTAAATATTGACTTTTTCATGGCTGCCTAACTAGGGCCAATAACTACAGAGTTTTCCTTAGACTCATTTATTTCTGCTATGGATGTGTGGTTGAGAGAAGATAAAAAGACACATGACTTCTTGCCGAAAGAGAAAATAGAAACCTAGAAAAAAAGCACAGGTATCTATTTTATTTGCAGACTTCAAGACTGATTAAAACAGACAAACAATGTCACTACATTCAGGTAAAAGGAGAAAGTCAAGAGAAAAAGATAACAATCATAAATATAGATGCACCAAATATCACCAACCCAATTTTATAAAGCAAATATTAATGAACATGAAAAATCAAATAAGCACTAATACAATT
>PVIR01043703.1:0-11592 GCA_004026965.1 Petromus typicus
CTTTCCTTTTGAGGGTTTGGTATGGTACATGCAGTATCTTAATTCTTTATTTTTTCATCACTTTCTCTTCCTTTCCTAGCCCCTCACTCCATTTCTTGGTCCTTTTTCCTTTTGCAAAAGATTATCTAATTTTTTCCTAATACCTGGCTTTTATTTATATTTTGTGTTTTTCACATTAAGGGTAAAAATGCAATAGTTAAGCTTGTTAGTCTTATGAACTGCATTTAACTTTATGGTCTTAAGGTCATCCATTTTTCTACAGATGACTCAAATTTATCCTTCTTTATGGCAGATTAGTGAACCATTGTGTATAAATAACATTTATCCTTTCATCTGTTTTTAAAAATTAATTTTATTGGTACATTTTATATCATGATCCCAGTCGACACTGAGAATTTGTACCAGTACGTGACACAACTTTATTCTTATTTTTTCCCATTCCCTGGCCAACCCTACAACTCCGTGCTCCCTATATATATATAAAGCTTTGTTTCCTTTTTTTTAACCATCAAATATTTTCTTTCCCTTCTTTACTTACCCTTACCCCCTTTTACCTTTGAATATTTTCTATTTCACAATATTAGCATACATTTTAGAACTCATTTACATCTTTGTTGATGCACACCATAGGCTGCTTCCAGATTTAGCTGTAATGAATTCCTTATTCTATTCAGTAGTTGCCTTATTTTGTTGTAAAATCAAAGGTGTCTTCAAAAACTTCTGTAGAATACAGTTGTTATCATATTTGCTGGGGTATTATAAAAAAAGAGAAGTTAAAATAACATTTATTCCAAGCATAATGTGTATATTCAACATTTATTGCATCATCTTGTGAGAGTGGCTGTTCTACATTGTTACTAAACAAACTGTCTAGAAGTCAAATCTCAACTAAGTCCCTGGACCAAGAATTTTAAAGGCAAATAGAAAGGCCAATATATATACAATTGTAATTTAAAGATTAAAATGATAGGAAACAGAAATAGAACTTTTGCAAATGGGAGGGGAACCAGGGGATGGAGGAAGGGGAGAGAAAAGGGGACAAAGCGAACATCAAAAGAACACAGCTGAGCTATGCACACATGACCATTTCCCATGAGGAACCACTGGGTACTGCACACATACATTAGGAAAAAAGTTTTGTTTGAAGTTTTAAAAACTAATGTTTAGAAATTGGAATGACTCAGAAAAGTAAACTACACTAAAGCACACTTACTGTGTCTTTTCTTTAACCCTTGTGGTGGAAAATTCTGAGCTCTCTGAGTTGGACCTCAGATTTTCACTTTATGCCACCAAACTTACATCAGGCTACTACCTATTTCTCACATTTCCCATATAATTTTGCTTTTTGATATTTTTTGTCCTAAGAATAACATATTTTTGTAGCTATGTACAAAATTTTTTCTTTTTCTCTAGGTACCAGAACTTCAAAAATTGGTCCTTTCTTTTTAAAAATATTCAATATAGTGTCTTTTTAAAAATTAGTGCCTGCTAAGTGAAATATGTCTGACACACAATCTTAAACATTATGTAGTTTCTTTCATATGAAAAACCCATAGTACAAGTAAAGAGTGAAGTACAGAATTGATAGAAGGAAACAGGTACATGGATCTGCTGTAGATGGGGAGGGTACCAAAAGTCCTGTTTCTTTTAGCACTAATTTTATCCCATTTTTGAGTTTTTTCATTTTTTCCACATGGGCCTCACTGGTAGGGTAGAGAGCGTCATAAGGTCGGACTCTTGGCTTATTGATTCTTGAACTTGCAGAGTGTTTTACGTGTTTTTAGTACTCAGGAGGGATTTTTAAAATAAGTCATTTGCCGCCAAAGCCTCTGGTGAACCACTGATGGTGTTTGTTGGGAGCTCAGTGTTTTGTACTCCAGGGTAGCACTTTTTGCTTGGAAACAACCTAAGCCATCTACAACTCTTGTGTGTGTCCAAGGACACTTACTTGTTCTTTCAGGACTGCTGTCCAGTCTAAACTGTCATGGTTTGGTGCTAAGCCTCATTTCAAAAGCCAGCAAAGGTTTCCCTTTCTCTAGAAGAGTTCCTCTAGGTTTCAATACTTGTAGTAATACATCTAGGTGTGCTGCTGCTTCTACAGCTCGTGTTCATCTGTACTTTTGTGGGGGCTCCTGCCATCATTCAGGCCAGGAGTTCCCGGTGCACCTTTACAGTACCTTACTCTGGGAAATAAAAAGGGCATGGTGCATGCCAGAGGACAGTTACGAGCAGTCTTCTGAGTGTGTCTCCATGAACAATGTCTCCAACTTGATTTTATGAGTGCTGAAGGGAACAACGAAGGAAAGCACACAGAGAGGGATTTCACATGATTTGGATTTCACTTTTGAACTTTTGGGCTTCGTGTCTACTTTGAAACATATGAGGGCTTGGCTTGGCTCGATGCTTGTACCTTTTCTGAAGCCATACTGACCATGGAGGGAAGAGTCATTGCTTCCAAACTTTTAAAAATTTGTGCATTTATTCTTAGCCATAGTCTTATATTTGGTGACTATACCCAAAGAATAAATTTGATTAAATTGAAATTCTTTGGGCAAGACTGAACACTATGGGACCAGTTGGGTTAGTGTTTGCCACTGTGGTAAATGTTGCATCTGTTTTTGTAGTGTTAAACGTGAGAAGGCTCAGGATCATCTTCAGTACCCTCATAGTCAGTCTAGTCCAGGATCTGTCTGTGTGCCTCATCTGTATCTATAAACTAAGTCCATATCTGTCCCCATAGTTCTCCTTTTCCAAGCAGATAATCATCTCTCCTTTGTTCTGTAGACTAGCCTTCTTTCTGGCTCTCTTCCAATAAGTTTTCTACACTGTGGTTACAGTGATCTTTTTAAAAATGTAAATCTGATTAGGCCACCCCCCTGCTTAAAACCTTTCAAAGGCTTCCCATTGCTCTTAAAGATAAGACCGAAATCCTTACTGTGACTCTTCGGGCCTTGTGTTGTCAGGCCCTTGCTTGAAGATGCAGGCTCGTTACTTAGGCTTTCCCTACATTCCTCAGTGCCCAGCCTGGTAGGCCTTCACTCAGTAACTCACCATCACCCTGCTGCTACAGCACTGATCTCAGGTGGCCTGAGAAAATAATCATGCACTTGATGGTCTAATATCTGTGTGCCCTGGGGGGTAGGTGGCAGGCACGTTCTCCACCTTCTCTAGGCCTATATCATCATCTTCTAGCACAAAGTAGAAACTCACTGAAACATTTTTAGTCAAGGAATAAACTTGCTATTGCTATTATTTGGCCGCAGTACACCTTAAAGACAGCATAAGCCTTTAGGTTCTTATTCACTGGGGTAAAGTTCACCACGTTTAGGGCCCAGTGTCCAGAGCATGATAAGCTCCAAGACATTTGTAGCAAATGGATATAAGTCACTTCCAACACTAGCTCAGAATCTTGGGACATAAAGTGGGGTCATGATCACTCCAGTAGCATCAGCATTACATGTGGGCTTGTTAGAAAATCAGAATTTTCGGAACCACCTGGGATTTGCATTTTTCTCTTATTACTGGTCTTTTGTTAAGGATGTATAGAATATATGCACAGAATTGTACAAAGTGTTGTGAACTTTCTCATAGGTGTGCAGCCTACTGTGTTGGTTGTGTTACCTCTTCCTAGATTAAATATAGAACTTACCTAACACCAAGCAGGTTACCTTCTTGCCAGTTAGTGTTCTCCAAGAGGTGACAACTAGTTTGTTTTTTTAAATAACTGTTAATTAGGTTATTAGCATTTCACATTCTTGAGCTTATAAAGTATTACTATTTTTAATAAATAATTTCAAATTTTGAGTTTTTGGAAAACACCCATGTTATGTGCATGCACATTGAATTTGACAATATTGTGAAATATTCTCCATAACCCCTGGCTTCATGTAGCTATCAAGTGATCCCCAAGTGCCACTCCCAGTGATTTTGATTTAAGTTCCTGTGAGGCCGGGGTATTAGGATTTTTAAAAAGTCCTCAGAGGATTATAACATGCAGTCTGAATTGCAAAACATTGGTTTATATCTCTATAAATTCTAAGTTGTATGACTCTTCTTGTCCTTCCAGTCCGTGCTGGGAAAGAATAATTACAACACCCTCACAATGAAGTGGTCTTGCCTAGAGCAGGTTTTGCCTACATTCTTGGTTTACTCATTCTATCACTTCCCATCTTTCTTAGAACATAAGGTAGATACACTGAAGCTGTGTGATATCCTGTGGAAGGAGTGGTAGCTGGAGCTGCCCAGCCTGACTTGTAAAAGCAGAATCTGTGCTTTTGGTACAACTGTGCATTCAGTGACATTATGTTGGTAGCTTGAACATGGCTGTGCTAGGAATGTTAACAACAAAGAAATCACCAACTCTATCTGGGTTCTGTTTTCTTCTTGATATCCTGTTCTTCCTAAAGAGCTAGTTTGCCATCATACATTCTCCACAGGTAATTACTGCCGAGGAAGAGCGCTTCATGTACTAAAATTTTTTGTAAATTGATTGTTTTAGTAGTCCTCTCAAGCTTTTGCTTTTGCTAATCTCTTACTATTTGACAGTAGTAATAGGTTTAAATAAATATTGTTAATTCTTACACTCTTTTGTAAGTTATAGAAAGACAAACATGGGTACTTGTGTTTTTTTCCTTTCAGTTTGGCTGGGAACCCTTAGAATCATATTTTCAACTATGCTAATTGCTCTTGGTTAGGCCATTATACACATTGTAGTCTATGATAGCATTACAGCTTGTGCTTGGATGTCCCCCATCAAACCTCAGGCAGTCATAGGTGGGGCTTTTTCAGAAGTGCCTTAATCTAGAGTGTGTGACTGATTCATAGTGCAATGCTAGGATTAAGCCTGCTAGGACTAAGGGTGGGTGATTACTAAGGAATAAGTCCACTGATCTCAGTAGCTTAGATACAATGTAAGGGACAGAAAAGGCTTTTCTTGTCCTTTGCTTGCTTTTCCCCTTCTACCACAGTGAACTGCTTCTCCTCTTTAATTCCTGTCTGCCATGCCACCCTGTCTTGGAGCCAGCTGATTATGGATTAGAACCTTTAGAAACTATGAGCCAAATAAAACTTTCCTCCCTTAATTTATGAGTGTTGAGTATTCTGTCTCAGCAATGGGAAAGTAACTGACAAGCTGGTACACAGACAGTGAAAATACCTATATCATTTTACCCAAAGAAATTTTTCCATCAAGTATCTCATCTACAAGAGTTTACATACATGTCAGTGGCACATTCTCTATACACATATCTTCATTACTGACAGCATAAGTCTTTAGGTTTCCTGGCCTTTTTGCAGGATAATACTTGACATTTCACTCGTCTTGCTATTTTGCCAGGAATTTCAGTGTGTCGTTAACATGAACATAAAATATCAATAAATTGTATTAAATTATTAATATGTATTATACAGTTAGAATAGATATTGACATTTTCACATCAGCTATGTACTTGCATACAAAATCTAAAAAACAATGTCAAAAATAAATTTCTATATAAACTACAATGAAAACACCAGTAGAACTATAGAACAAAAATAAGCCTTGCTTCAGTTGCCACACTCAAGGCAGTTTTCACACACAAGACTTCATGTTCCATATAAACATCTTGCTTACACTGACAGCACACATGCTTGGCTTTCTTTTCTTGTGTGACAGTCTTGTCACCTCTCTTTTGTTTTTTCAGGAGCTGTCTGCTATACTGTACAGCATGCACTTAGCAAAGAAATATCAATAAAATAAAATATCAAATGTGTAATGAGTGCTTAGACATTGACATTTTCACATCAGCTGTTTACTTTCTTACAAAATCTAAAGGATGACAAAAGAAATAAAGATCTGTGTGAATGTGATAAAACATAATGTAAACACAAAAGTCTACCACAGAAATCATCTTTTATTCAACTGTCACACCCACAGCAGTCTTCACACATGATATCTGCATGTTCCATACACAAATACTGTGTACACTGATTATACGTATGTTTTGTTTTCCTGTCCTTTTTTGTAGGGCATAGTTGATAACTTTTTTAGTTTTCTTTTTGTCATTGTAGGTCTTTGTGGCACTGTGCCTGTCGGTTCACCTGTCAGCTCACCAGTGTGTTCCACAATTTTTGTGTAGTTTCCTGTGCAGGAACATTTGATTCTCTTCTGTTGTAAATGATCTTTCAGTAGTTTTAGTCTCAGTCCTCTAAGAAAATTTCTCTGTGATAGTTTGTACTTGTTATTTTCTTTGTAAAGTATTAAACTATGCCACACATGTTTATGATTAAGTAAAACACAACCATTGGCCAATGATTTTGTGTTTTGTGTGGCATTAGAATTGCTGCATAACTTGTCAACAACATCTACTCTGCCTTTGGCTTTGTTGTAAATAATTGTCTCATCCATTTAATCAAGTTTTTCTTATCACTATTTCCATCATGGTACAATGTTGACATCAGTGGTACTTTATTTTTTTTTTTTTTAAAACCATATATGGAGCAAATATAAATCTTTCTAAAATCCAAAGGTTGTTCTACACAATTTGCTGTTTTCAAATTTCAGCATTTCATTTGGAATTTCTGCTTCATTATTGTGTAAAGTTCCTACATTGGTCAGTTTTGCTGTTAGTAAATGCAACATCATTTGCAAACTTATCCTGTTCTGATCAGTTTGAGAGATGGGAACAAGTCTGTTAACAACATCATTCAGTTTATTACTATGCAGATAAGGACCTGATGGCTGAGCTCCAAGATAAATGTCCGTATTGAAAGCATAACAAGTCTTTGCATCTTCAAGGGCATAAAGTTTTTTTTTTTTTTTAGGTTTTTTGAGACAGGGTCTCGCTTTGTAGTTCAGGCTGGCCCTGAGCTCAGCCTCCAACTCACATCACAGCAATCCTCCTGCCTCTGCCTCCCCAGTGCTGGGATTACAGGCGTGAGCCACGATGCCTGGCACTGTGGTTGTGGTACTGGTTCCTGCTGGGCATGAGTCTCCATGCCCAGTATGGTATGTGGTTACTGAGGAATCAAACCCGGGCCCTTGCGCTTGTAAGACAGGCGCCGGAACCACTGAGCTAACTCCCCGGCCCCAAGGGCATAAAGTTTTATGCCATATTTTGACCCATCACTTTTCCCTAAGTCTTTTATATTCTTGTGATTGCCATGAGAAATCCCTGATAAGTGTGGCAGACCTATAAATGTTGTAAATTCAACTAGTGAGGCATCGTGATAAATATATTTTTGAATATGGCTATTGGTGGATACAGAAAGTTTCATTTGCCTTCTAGCCTTTGCATATTGTGCAGCATCTTACAGCATTTCATCTGTTACAATTTCCAACATTCAGTGGCAGTGCTAGCATTCTGTCCAGTTGTTTCAGACTTGCTAAGATCCTCACTATGTGTTCAGACTAAGTACTAACACTGTATCTTTTCATTTCATTGCAAGGCCATTTTGCAGCACTTTAACTAGTCAAATATATATTTACATTTCTGTTTTCTTTATCATCTCATCAAGGGGGGGTCTGCATTCCCTATGTCTGTGTCACTCAGTTCTTGCCCCATTTCATGATCTCAGGAACTTTACTCACATGGCCAATGTTAAAGCTGCCACCATCACCACCACCACCACCATTATCATCATCATCATCATCATCATCATCATCATCATCATCATCACATCATCTACCCACACCACTCCTCTGTCATGAAAACATATATTTTACCATAATGGATCATGGTCATCATCTATGCATGAGTATTCTGATAATTCACTTTTAACCTCCTCCAAAACTTTGAAATCTGGTTCTTCAGGTAACAATTTACTGAATTGGGCTACTTCTACCAGAAAAATTAATAGAAAACTTAAAAAAAAAATCCTACACTTGTTTGCCTGCTTTTCTACCTTCTGTGTGCCACAAATCACTTCTCTTCTGTGATGTCCCTCTGCATCACCACCCTCCCTTGGAGCCAGCTGATTATGGACTGAAACCTCTATAGACTGTGATTTAAATAAACTTTCTCCCTTAAAAAAATAAAAACATCCCAGAGTGATGTGAGTCTGTTAGACCCTCTGTGATGTCTAAGTGAATATATGCAAAACCAGTTAGAGTATAAGGTGGGTAAAAATCCTCTCTTGCCACTTTTGCACACATGCACAAACCTTGCTGTTAATCATGCTATGTAGATAAATATAAAAATTGCTTCCTGTATCACTCAGAGAAAACTACTGGGATGCATAGTTGTTTACTATTATGATAAAGTATAAATTTACAGTAGAAAACTAATACGGGTTCCAATTAACCCAGCTCCTCCCCTGCTTGGTATCTTCTTGAAAAAATTAAAGGCATTGTATCACAGGGCTATGTGCATGCCAGATTTATAGCAACAAAATTTGTAATAGCTAAGACTGGGAAATTCAATGCCCATCAACAGATGAATGGATAAAGAAGATGTGGATTTTTTCAAAAATACAATGGAGTAGTACTCTGCTTCAGGATAAACTTGAGAGATATTTCTAACTAGATGAATGTATCTTGAGACTATATTCTAAAGTGAAATAAATAGGACACACATATTTAAATATTGCATTGTTTCTATGGGGTGAGAAACCAAAATTGTCAGTGAGAACCAAAATGTGACCTATTTATTTCACTTATGAGTATGTCCTGAAAAAAAAAAAAAAAACCAAAATGTATACCTGATATTGGGAAGGAGGAAGAAAATGTTCAGATGGGAAGGGGAACAAGGCAGAGGTGAGGAAAAAAAGAAGGAAAGGGAAAAAAAATACAAGAAAAAATGGAAACCTTTGTAAATAAGGAGGGGAAGAAGTGTTGAAGGGAGGGGATGGGATTGTGAAAAAAGAATAAAGATCATGTACAGATATAGATTTCCTATAATGAATGCTATTATACATATCTAAAAATGTATCAATAAAGTTGATTTTTGAAAAGAGGCAAGAATAATAAATGTGTTCAAAGCTAGGGGGAAAATTTAAAGGGAAATCAATGGCAATGTATCTATACTATAATAATTTTTTAAAGTAACCATTTACTATATTTTTATTACAGCTGTAAAATTGCACTGATGAGTAATTTAAGATTCTTAGTGGTTAAAAAAGACTCTGGGGTCAGAGAGAGACTTTTGAATTCTGGATGTTCTGTTTCTCCCTGGTTGAGGTCATAGGCAGGTTATAATGTCTTTTAAGTTTTATGCTCCTCGTTTGTAAAATTAGTATTAAAAATGTTTGTGGGGTTATTATGATGAATGATTCAGATAAAACAAGAAATGAATAGAACCTCAGAAATATTGGTGGAAGGTGGGGAAAGGCAGGAAGGCAATCAAAGATATTTGATTAGGCTTGTGTACACTGTGAGCAGCTGGAATTTAGTCCTACTGGGGAACTCTGAAAAAGCTAATAATAAAATGTCTTAGGTTGGACCTCAGGAGCAGATCCTCAGACAAAATTTGGGTGCAAGACATTTGGTTGTTATCAACTGAATGTTGGTGTTTCCTGACAATTCATATATTGATATCTTCACCCTAAATGTGGTAGTATTAGGAAGTGGGGCCTTCAGAGGAATTACTGTTTTCATTAGAGGCACCCCAGAGCACTTTCTGAATCGCTTTTTGCCATGTGAAGACACAGGTGTTAAGGCTTAGATAAAAATGTCCTCCCACATTCTCTTGAGTGTGTAGAAGGTGATTGAATCATGAGGTGATATCCTCATTGGTGCATTCGTGTATTGGCAAATTCAGCAGCCAAATGTGCTCTTTGGTCAGACATGGGTCCCTCAGGATATGAGTTAGAAGGTTTTATTCTTGTCCCTGGCTCCGCCCTTCGCTCCACTTCCTGACTACCATAAGTTGAGCACCCTTTGCTCCTTACATTTATGGCAGTCCATCTCTGCTGGGAACCTACCCAGTGCTGGATTAAAACTGTGAGCTAAAATGAACCTTTCCTCCTTGAAATTGTAGGTGTTGGGAATTTTGTCCCAGGGTCAAAGAAGTGACTAAAACTTGGTATGAGTGGAACCTATGGAAGGCAATTTAGGTCATGAAGGTGGAGCTGTCATGAGTAGGACCATCACCCTTGTTAAAGACAGTCTCAAAAGCTTGCGTGCTTTCTTTTTGCCATAAGAGGACAAATGAGGAGTTAGAAACCTGCAGTTTAGAAGAGAGCTCTCAACAGAACCCAGCCATGCTGGTTCCCTGATCTCACCCTTTTGAGTTGCAGAACTGTGAGGAGTAAATTTCTGTTGTTCATAAGCCACGTATTCCTTCAGAGTTTGTTAAAGGAGATCTAACTATGATGGAGCTGATCCCAGGAAATATTGGTGGAAGGTGGGGAAAGGGAGGAAGGCAATCAAAGATATTTGATTAGGCTTGTGTACACTGTGAGCAGCTGGAATTTAGTCCTACTGGGGAACTCTGAAAAACAATCTAGGAGATAGATTTTAGAGCTATTTCATTAGAAGACAGGGAGGCTAAGTATTATCTGTTTACTTATGTCAGTAATTGGTTCTTACTTCCCTGACTTTACAACCTTCCAAGCAGGAGCAGAGCAGAATCCAATGTCTAGCAAGCTCTGAAGCAGAGAGATGTAGGTTGTGCCTGGTGAGAGGTTGTCTGAGATGCAGTCAAGAGAAAATATGCAGGCACTGATATCTGGGGTAGCTTGATAAATGCTCAGCAGTAGTAGCTGTACAGGGGAGAGATCTCCATGGCAGAAACTAGTTAACTCATCACTAAGAGGCAGGATAATATAATTAAAGGAATATTAGATCATCTTCTAAGTTTTACTCCAACTCTAATATTCACAAATATCTTTCTCTATGTTTTATTTTTCATGTGCAGATTGCTGCTTTGGGGAATGAAAATTACAAAAAACTCATTATACAATTTCATTTTTCAGTTTTAATGATGGAAAACTGTACTGCTGTATCCATTCAATTCTACCATGATAAAGGATAGATTTATCTAGAGACTGTACAACTCACCAGAAAGACCACAGGTTGTAGAGAGGTTTAAAAGTCTTTCCAGAGTCTTGGCTTTGTCACTTAGCATTTTTATGGCCTTTGGAAGAAACACTGCTTCTGTAGGTTTCCACTGAAAGGTCCTGCCTGTGTGTTTGATGGTAAGGGCACATGGAGAAACAGTGCTTTGAAGTGGGGTTATCTGGCATGCTCAGGTGTGCCTAGAAGCATCAGATCTTGTCAGCCCATACAGCAGCTCTGACTCTTTTAACAGGGTCTGGTCATCCTTGTAATGGTTGGTGACTACTGCATGTTTCACCAGTGCCATCAGCACTGCAACGATTTGTGGTCTAAAGATGCAGTGACTCTCCCAGGAGACCTTAGACATATTGATGTAAATCATTTGGTCCCAAGGGTCCTGCGCACTGCTTGTGTCTAATGGAGAGTGTGGCTACCTCTTTCAATTTCTTCCTGGAAAATAGTATTAAGATTAGTTTCTGATTGTCTAGAGTATTTCCTTAGCTCCTCAGACTTGAAGGGAAGTATTCCATGCAAAGTGTTAACATAATTTCTTCCTTGTTTGCGAATCCAAGCAATGATCATGCCAGATTTGGAGGGTGACTGATGTTTGCCTGCCGTTT
>PVIR01043704.1:0-11588 GCA_004026965.1 Petromus typicus
CTTTTTCAACTTTTGGTTTGTGTAAAAGAAACTAAAATATAGATGAAGTATCATTGAATTTACTTTTGCTTTTTTGTAGGTTTTCCACTTTTCACAGTAAGTGAACTGTGATGTCTAAGATCATAGCACAAATAAATATAAAATTTAGTAACAGAACGCAAGTAACAGCCTCACAGATTTTTCAACAAAATTAAATTATTATGACTTGCAGAGATCATTTTGATAGTAATTGATCCTTGTAAGCTGATCTGCCCTGATTAAATTGGAACTTAGCATTTGTTCCTGGGTATGTGAAGAAGTTTCAGTTCTCATAAAAAGACTGAATTTTTTTCAATTACTTGATGTGGTTGAATGATTTTTAAAAACCGATAAGCAGGGGTAATGGAACATTTTCAACTCAACACTTTTGGGTTTGAAATAACAAAGCTCTTCAGTTAAACAAACAATATGGTCAGCATAATTAATCCATAGAATTCATTAAGGAAAAGTAACAAATAACAAACAAGTAATCTAGTCTTTGATTGTGGTCTGTTTGGATTTCAACAGATTTCTCTCAAAACAAACTCTAATATTCCTGGGATATGTTTAACATTTGGGGCCCTCGTCATTCACTTAGTGATGATTTTCTTGGTACAATTATTGGCATTCTAATGAAACAGTAATAACAATTTGATTGAAATCTCTGAAAATCAAGACATAAAAGATTCAAGAATTATAACCTGTGGATGACTTCTTTCCAGAAAACTGTTCGTAGAAAAACTAATTCTATAATCTTTTTTTCTGACAGAAAATATTTCAAAATCAGTTCTGCTGCTTGTTCTTATTTCTATTCACTCTATTTGCTATTTTTATGGGTGTTTTAAGTTCTATATATGAAAGTCATACTTTTCAACTGCCCTCATAGTATTGAGAATTTACTACTTATTCTCAGTTTTTATTTCTTTAAAAAAATGGTATCTGAGAGAGACCAATTAGGTTAACGAAGTGTGTCTTTCACATAGCCCTCTAGGAGAAGAATTTAATTGTGTTTTCCAAATCAAGGAGAATGAGAATCATTTTCTTCTTGCCCCTTCAAGAGAGCTGGCAGGGCTCCATTCCAGGAGCCTGAGGATATTCTTCCTGTGGGGAGAGCTGAGGCCGATGCCTTCCAAGACCGAGATCCTGACAAAGAACTGAATTGTTGGCAGAGGAGGGGTAGGAGTCTCATGTGAAGCAGCTGTGAAGCCTGTGTCTGAACCAAGTTCCCCAAAGCTGCACCGGAGACACGGTTTTGAGGTAGAGAGGAATTTGTGAGTTATTAGAAGAAAGAGATCACTTTTTATAAGTAGCACCCAAGAAAGAAAGAAGTGAACTCTAGACATTATATGTATTTAAAAACAGCTACGGTTCTAGCTAAGAAGAAAGCAGCAGTGCCTTCCCCTCCACACATGTGCACACACCACACACACACACACACACACACTATAGAAGCAAGACATGTATAAAAGAGTCCTGACAACCTTATTACCCAAGACCAACAACCTACCTCATCTTCTCATGAAAACTCACAGCAGTCTTTTCTGTAGAGAAAATGGAAGGCACAACCTCTTGTTCCTTGTCGACAAAGTGCTTTTCCACTAGTGCTGGTAGGTCAGCATTAATTCAAATAAACTATTTTAATCTACTAGAGAAAACTCAAGGAGTTTACATAAACTATTCTTGAGCCAGATCTGCCATTTTTCAAGAACTGCTAAAATTTTTAAGTGTCTTATCTATGCAATTCATCTGAAAAGAAAAATATATTCAGGTTAGTTTACACTGCAAATTTTCTTACTTTGTTAGTTCTAGGAACAATTTCAGACTTTATATTTTATCAATAATTAAGAAATTCTTTTTGGTTACTTCATTCTTCTGTGGTTTGTTTACAATCTCTTGTGTTACATAGGCTTTATTTTGAAAATAACTGTCATTATACAAGTATTTCTGAAGCTGTCTTCTTTTTTCTATTTTGAATAGTATTCTAATTTATTCTGCATTTATTCCACTTTGGTTTTGCCTGTGAAATTTCTTCCAAAATATATTATCATTGCTGATTATGATTCTTGTTTTCAATTCATGGTTAGAAAAATTTATTCACATATTTGAATAAGTGTCTAATTAAAAAAAACATTAAAATATACAAGTACAAAAGTAGCTGGTACATAGATTTTCTGTCATGAGATTCTGACCTTTCAAAAGTTAGGAACACTCTGTTGGCCAATTTTGAGGCAGTAGCTTGTTAAGTAATATAGTATTGCCTGACTGCTATTCTTTTTTGAAACTAATCTACTAAGCCAAAATATGTATAAGCATACCAGTGAACAAAAGCATGGCATTCTGGAGGGCAACAAACATAGGAAAACAGGGCTGGGGATTTAGCTCAGTGGTTCTGGCTCCTGTCTTGCAAGCTCAAGGGCTCGGGTTCAATTCCCGGTTAAGCACATACTATAATGGGCGTGGAGACATGCCCAGCAGCAACCAGTACCACATACCACAGTGCCGGGCATGGTGGCTCATGCCTATTATCCCAGCACTCGGGAGGCAGAGGCAGGAGGATTGCTGTAATGTGAGTTTGAGGCTGAGCTCAGGGCCAGCCTGAACTACAGCGAGATCCTGTCTCAAAACAAAACAAAACAAAAACATAGGGAAACAAAACTTTTCTAAAAATAGTAAACTCTTTACAAATATGTTTTTAAAGGCCTTGTTAGGAAACTTATACTATTATTTTTTGTACTCTATAATATCAAAATAATAATTTCTGGAAATATACAAATTGATGTATAAATGTCCTCAATATATCATATTACTTATTGTCTCTTTTAACTGACAAATATTTAAGCCAGAGGTTTTGCATTTTTATTTATGTAAATATAGTCTATGAAGTATTAGTCATAAAATCATGGATCATTTGTGGAAAGCTGTCCATTTTTGTGAACTATTAGAAGACACAATATTAACTTATTTTGAAAGATAGCCAAGAAGCACTCATTTAATATATCTTTAGCTAATCATTTAGTTAATAATTATTAGTGTATGTAGGTGATAAATATTTAGGTGAAGGTATATAAATCACTGGTAATTCCAAAAATTATTTCTAAAGTTCTAATTTCAGATGTATATGTACAATAAGATTATAGGACTATTGGCATATTAAGGAGCAAAATCCAATTAAATTTTTCAAATTAATATGGAAATAGAGTATTCCTTAAAATTAATATTTTAAATGTTTTTATTTGAAAATACTTATTCATTATTTGAAAACCAAATTCTGACATTTTAAAGAATGAAAAAAAAAAGTCTTTATTTTTAAACATCATTGATATTTCATTTGCTCCTTCTGGCTTTTAAATAATTACAGCAAATATACACAAGTTTAATAACATATTTACACACACACACGTGTGTGTGTGTATGTGTATATATATATATACACATATATATACATAATACATATATATATACATACACATATATGTATGTGTATATATGTATATATATATACATACACATATATGTATGTGTATATATGTATATATATATATATATATACATACACACACACGTATATTTAACAGATTCAAAGCAAATTCTGAAAATATCATAAATTATACTTTTGTTTATATTTCCCTGAAATATTCTAAATATTTCTTTAAATAATACACGGATATTTGATGTATTTGTTATCTCTGTATCACTGGAACAAAATCCCCGATATATTTTAAACAGGAAGAGATTTATTTTTGAGTCAGTGTATCTGTCCATAGTTATCTGGTGTATCTGTCAGTATTTACTAGAAAAATTGATATAGCACAAGATATACAAATATATAAAAATCTACAAGATTGGCTTACAATAACCATCCACAGAGTTAGAAAAGGAAAATTCCAAAGGATCTGTCTACACCCTGGAGACCAAAGCTTTTAGTCGAAGGTCTGGAGCTCATTGCAGTGTCCAGGGCAGGTCTGTACCAGGAGGCCCAGATCTGGGTGGAAGGCTGGAGAGTCTAGACCAGAAGTCTGAAGGATCCACACCGGAGGCCAGAGTCTGTGCTGAAAGCCAGGAGATAGCGTTCAAGGTGAAGATGGGAGTTCCTCCTAAAAAACAGAAGCAGATCTGACCTCTCTCATCTCCTTTATACCATTCAGGGTGGCTCCTCTACAACCTAGGATGTGGAATTGCTGAGTAGATTTTTGTAAAGGTCTCTTAACAAAGTTCTCAGGTTGATAAAATCACCCATCACCTGTGACTAATCCAGAAACATCATGGATGAAGATGTTGTGAATTAAACCTGCTTAGTTCATGGCAGCTTGAAAGCAGAGCACAGGGAAGGGCAAAAGAGAGTCATGTCTTCCGAAAGCCCACACAGTGGCCCAACTCCATCTGGGCCCAGGGACAATACTGGGTTGATAAAGATAAGGCAGGAAGCAAAGCATGCTTCTTCAATCCACTTGGTTTATGACACTTACTGGCAACTGGCAGAGATCATTAAATACATTGACCTTCTTGTAGGTAAGACTATTTTTTTCCTTTTGTTCTATCATTTCTTTCATCTTCCTTTCCTCCATTCCCACCTTCTCTTATCTTTCTGTCACTTTCTCTACATCTCTTCAATCTCTCTTGTTCTTTTCCCTTTCCCTTCTCCCTTTCCTTGTCCCTCCCTCCCCTGGCCCAGATTTTTAGCCCCTAATGTACAGCTGTCTCATGCTCATGCAGTTTACATTCCTTTCCATCTGGGACATAAAAGATAGATTTCATTATTTTTCATTATTTATTTTATTGCTTGTTTCATTTTGTTTTGCTTTTACCTTCAGCATATTGGTAATATTTTTAATTTAAAAAGTAAATGTAGGTCTGTAAGTTTTGAAATTTATAAACTAATGTTTTTGTATTTGCTTATCTTTATTAACTGCTCACCTTTTTAAAAGAAACTCAAAAATTGTTTAAAATCTGTTTGTTATTACAATTATCAGAGTAAGAATTTGTTGGATTGCATCTACAGCAGCTCCCATGCCACTGTTCTAATGGCTTAACTAATGATCTCTCAGCATGTTCTAAGCCGTCTTTCCTAGAAAGTGAGAATTGAACAAGCTCTTGATATCTATGAGATTACAGTGTACAGGAAAAAACAGAAAATGTACTTCTAAAGATAAAGTCAACAATGTCAGTTGACCATTATTACTATAGAAGAAAACAAAAAAGGAAAGACGAAAATGCCTTATCTCAAATGAGTATTGTGTTGTCTAATAACCAGTCTCAAATCTGTGATACTACCTTGGCTTCTGCCAAAATACATGATGTTAATTTTCTATATTTCATGTATACAGCAACCTTAGAACTTCAGAATTTTCATGGGAGATTAGTTAGATGATATATAGTTAGATGTATAGATAGTAAAATACATCAATAGAATTAATTCAGAATTCATATAATATTGATAGATTAGTTAATTGAACATATAAATAGAATACATGGATAGAAGTGATGCAAATATAAAATGTAGATTAACAAATTGAGCGTATAAACACATTTCTCCTGAGATGGTGCCAGTCCACAGTTCTCCAGTTTATGTAGTCATCTCAAATTGGCTGTTCGTTCTTTTGCACCTGAAGCCATTCCAGGCCCTAGTTCTTAGTTTGCATCATAACCCTGATCCGTAACCTCTTCTAGTCCCTCCATTAAGTTGCATATATCAAGTTTATTTCAAGCTTATATGGCCTTCTAATTTAAAGTCTGCTTTAGTGTTGGCTTCTGGGGATCTAGAGACTTTATGTTAGAAATGTAGACTTCGTAGGTGTTTGTACCAAACCTTACCAATTTATACAGCTTAATCCATTACACTGTGTCTGCCATTGTCATGGATTCCCTGGGTCTTGCCAGTCTTTTTTCACTGTGAGTTCTTCAGAAATCCAGTTTTTATTTTGTCTTTTCAATATTTCTTGGAACCTAATATTAAAGAAAAGATTATGTATGGATAGGCCACTTTCTCTGCTATACCTGTAGTACATACAGTTAGTAAAACACAAGAATTACTAATGAAATATTTAACCTGGCTTGGTATGATATTTCTTTTATACTGAGAAAAGGTTATTTTGTTGGTTTGTTTGTTTTGTTTTGTTTTGTCTTTCCTAATAGCTTCCTTCTCTAAATTTAAGTGCCAGACTCTTTCCCTCCATGGTAGAGCTCCTGAAGGTTCAGGCTTTAAGAGAAGACAGAATGTTCAGAACCTGGAGAAAAGGATTTGAAAATAAGAATGGGGGATTAAATGGAGGCTTCCCTTCACAACCACTCAATACAGCAAAGAGCTTAGGTCCCCACGAAGGGCTAATAGAGGGTGGAGGATAGTTGAAACAGATCCACTTCATATTTTCATGGTTCCAAGAACACCATAAAAATCATCTATTGACATACACCTAGTGTCATCCCTCTTTTGAAGACCTGTTGTTGAATATTTACCAACACATCACTGATGCTGTATTTTTTGCGCTGGAGAACATAGTCATAAATGACATTCCTTATGAACTCTGATACTTCCAGTTTTCTAATTTAGAAAAGTCTATGTCTTATGTATTGTGAACTTGAATTATTGGACTCAGGGAAGTTTCCTTATCAGGGCAGGATACAGATGCTTACTCAGTCTCTACACCTGGCGGTGCCAACCCATAATCTTGTGTACGTTGGACAGGAACACTGATTACAGGAAGCACAGCAGCAGCTGCAGAGGCTGCAGCTAGTCTTTCAGGAGCAGATAGTGACCCGAGGGGAGATTTGACATCAGCCCTTTCATGAGAAATAGAGTAGTAAGAAATCATGTCATTTCAGATATTCTGTGGGCAGATATACAACTATAATATTATTTTTTTATATTTTTCTAGAGTACTGACCAGTGTCAGATGTTGAAAGAAACTAAAACTGAAAAAGTTAAAGGAAGGAAGGAAATAAGTGTGTTGTAATGGTATGTGTAGTTTATCTAGCCTTGGAGAATTCAGAGATAAAAGATGAAAGGCTGGTTCCAGAAGCAAAGAGTGGGGGGTTCCTTTTATCAAATGACATGAGAAAAGTGAATTAAAAGACCACTCAAATGACTTGCTCATTATGTGGGGCTTGGGCTTTTTATCTCTTACAGAAGTAACACTTTGTGAATGCTCCACATGAAGCCTTTTGCGACAAAAAAAAGAAGCAGCGTGGGCCAGGAGGCTAACAGGAAAACAAAGTTAAGAAAAAGAGCATGAAGGTTGTCTGGAGGGGAAGTAGGAGGAGGAGGGGCAGGATTTGCAAAAGTAGCCAATTTCCAGATCCCACACAGTATTCCTTTAACAATAGGGGGGAAACTTCAGAATTATATACAGTTCTAAAGATTTAAATGCCACTATATAGAATAATGACTGCTAGCTCTGTTGCCAAGGCTGTTGTCTGGACTGTAATAGTCATTACGTTAGCTACTGGTGCCAGAGATTAAAAATAACTGGATACTTCCCTAAAACGTGATGCATTCTTATCTGGCAGGGGGTTTGTATTTCAGTATTTTCTTCCCAGACATTTTTTTTTTTTTTGTAGTATCAAAGTCCATTCCCTTCTCCAATTTTCGGATTTTTTAGGGGGTCAGTTTCCTTACAATAAACCGATGAAACGTGAGTGTGCAGAATAAAACAGCACTTAGGAGCTGGGTGACAGCCTGGGGTAAAGCACTTGCTTAGCATTTGTGAAGCACTGCGTCCAATAACATGGAAAACATAGACAGACAGACAGACCGACAGACACATAGATATAGAAAGATGATATAAAATAAAGCAAAACTTTGCTTGAATTTTACAACTAAACTGCCTCTTTCTAGAAAATTTGTATTAACTGAAATTAATATATATTAATTTCTGAATTAATGAAATCAGCTGGAAATATTTCCATTTAAAATATATTTTTCAACCAAAAATTAGAATTTCTCTAGAATAAAATGCAGAATGCTGCATCAATGAGGAAGCACACAGTGAGCAAGTATGCTGTAGCAACAGACAGAAGCATCAGATTTGATCCATTGTCATTCAAGAATTTATGAAATAATTCAGGTTGAAACTTATTAGGTAGATTTTATTTCCTCTTACTTGAGAAACTCAAATCGTCAATGAATTAAACAGCAAAATAAAAGATAGATAACAGGAAAGAGGGAGTTAGAATTTTTGCACAGAGAAAGGAACGAAGAGACGGAGGGAGGGAGAAAGAGGGGACAGAGGGAATTCAGATGTGTGACGTACAGGAACCAATTCCCCTGCATGTAATTACAATCTACTGCAAACATATATTATTTAATTAATTAAAATCAAGAACAAAGTTACTGAGAATATGAAAGACTTCAGAGGCAAAATGTGAAAAGAGAAAACAAATCAAATGCCTAGATCTCTTCGTTATGCTAGTCCAATGCAGTCATTAGAGCCAATGAAGGATTTTATTCATTCATGCAACAAATGTTTGTTAGTCACTAATATGTGTCAGATACATTTCTAAACATAAGAGATGCGGGATGGGATAATCACCAAAAAAATCTCAACACGAGGTCATTTCTTTCAGGGTTTTGCTGACTCGGGTGTGGAGGCTGCAGCCTCTGAGCTGCAGAGCTCCTGACCCCGCCGGGCGCTGTGATGGGCTGGGCTAGCTGGTTCTGTCTCCGGCCCTCGAATGCACTGATCTCCGTATGCTTTCATCTTCCGCAGCTGAGATCGAGGATGCGCTCAGCTGTTGACTTGTTTTCTCATTGCTTCAGACTTTATTTCACACTTTAAACTTTGTATTACCGAATTTAAAGTAGAGAAGTTGAAATGTGCGAATTTTAGGGATGTTTATCCAGACTGGGAAGACTGGCTTCATCTTGGCCTCATGAAATGTCCCCTGAAATTCATGTTTTATCTGTTTTGAGGATAGCATCTATTGTATTTTGGATTTATAATAAAGGTTCCTTTCACACTAATAGCCATTAACTCTGGTCTCCTTCAGGTCCTTCAATTATGCCGTGCTCAATCTTGCTGCAAAACTCTCCTTCTGAGAAAATTTCTCCTCCTGAAACCTAACATGTTTTTCATCAAATTAACTGCCTCCTTCATATGAAATACATTTGATCATCTCCATCCTCCTCACTGAAATTTTTATTTGTTTTGCCATATATTTTGAGACATAGATGTAATTTTCCAATATAGTATTTAACACCCCAGTTTCAACTTTTTAATATACAAAATTGTGGATGAAATGATATAATGAATTCTCATTTACTTCTTACCATTCCAATGACTTCAGGACAGTATTTTAACTGACAGTTTAGTTAGTTCCAGTACATACACAAGTATGCAATTTTAAGGTGCAAAATTTATCCTTGCTAAATGTGTAGAGCTGGAGTAAAACTTCAGAACTCAGCTGTGATATAGGACATCTTGATCACACTACAATGTTCCTTCATTCTTGGATGTCAACCTTGCCATCTTTCTTTTTATGAGGTTGTACTACTTAGTAGATGTATTTATCTACCTTCCTTATACATGCAACTCTTTAGTTACATGTATTTGAATATATATTTCCTCTCCTTTTGGGTTACTTTTTCATTTTCTTAACAGCAACTTTGGAAAAAATGAAAAATTTTTAATATTAAAAATTCTAATTCATGATTTCTTAGGATTTATGATTTTAGTATCTAATCAAAGAAATTGTTCAAAAATAAGTCACTTTCATCATTTTATAATTCTAGTTTTTCTTCTAATTATAAGCCTGACTTTTGTGTTTAGTACTAATTTTGAGTTAAATTTTATATGTATTATGATGATGATTAATATTATATATAATATTAATATTATTATGATGATTATGATTAATTATATGTATTATGAGGTAAGAGTGAAAATGTTATTCATATGGAATTGTATCATTTACTTAAAAGAATATTTTTCCCAGAGTAATACCTTGTAATTTCTGTAAACTGTATATAGGTGTGTGTGTTTCTGGAAGCATTATCCTAAAAAAAAAAAAGAAACTATACATTTATCTTTAACTCATACCACATTGCCTGAATTACCATATGTATGCAACGATCTTTGTAATTAAGTAGCACTTTGTATTCAATTTTAACTTTCTTTTTCACAGAGTCTTGAATAGTTATAGTCTTCTGCATGCCATATGGGCATGTCAGATTTTTACCACAAATGGTCTACTGTAACTTCACTTAAGATTGTTTTAATTCTCTTGACTCATTTTAATAAAAATGGCATCTTTTTTTGGGGGGGGTGTTTGAGACAGGGTCTCGCTTTGTAGTTCAGGCTGGCCCTGAGCTCAGCCTCAAACTCATATCACAGCAATCCTCCTGCCTCTGCCTCCCGAGTGCTGGGATTACAGGCGTGAGCCACCACACCCGGCACTGTGGTATGTGGTACTGGTTGCTGCAGGGGTGAATCTCCATGCCCAGTATTGTTATGTGGTTACTGGGGATTGAACCCAGGCCCTTGTGCTTACAAGACAGGCGCCGGAACCACTGGGCTATATCCCCGGCCCCCAAAATGGCATTTTAAGTGTATGGAATTTTCTAAGCCAATGCCATGTGTCCCTCTTTTTCATTTAATTTATTTGATTTCATTTCTTTCATAAATGTTTCATAATTCATGATAGACTTCTACTACATTACTTGTTAAATTTGTCATCAGATGAATATCCAATATATATCAGAAGTGCTAGAAATAAAGCTTTTACATAGTTCATCTAATTATATGCTCATATCATCTCTACAAATCATTGAATGTTATCACTTTTATACAGGAATTATATGATTTTAGGAAAAAGATCAATAACTGATTAATGGCCTAAGTTGGGTCAATGAAAATCAAATCTGGACCACAGAATGCTAAAGGCAAACTCTAAATCACTAGATTATTATAACTCTGCCTCAATCAATCATCTAACAAATTGGAATAAAAAGCCAAATAGAATCTGTCTCCTAAATATGTCTCTGTTCTCAGTTCCTCCTAGCAACTGCCAGCAGCCTGACAGACTCTGCTGGTCCCTAAAATAAATAGCTAAAATAGCTCTGCTCCCTCTAACATCAGGTTCTCTCCCTTTATCCTGGAATGTGTATCCCTCACTGATACACATTCAGCATAAACTTACTGAGATGAAACTCAATTTAAATCTTTTGCTGTTTTCTGATATATTTCTATTGCTGAGGAAAATGGCAGACATACAGTAGGTACCATATAAGGATTTGTATAATAAAGGAATAAATTATATAGCTAGAAAACAGCAGCAGGAATGTTAAAAAATACTGAAATTAAAATACTTCAGCGTGACAAATGGCTCAATAACTTGTATGCTACACAACCTTGATCAAGTTATTGTCTTAGTTGACCATATAAGAAATAAAAATTGAAATGATAATGTGCATAGTACACATAATAGTTTGTGGTCTAAATGAATAGAGTAGAAAAAGATATTTACATCTTCTATGATAATTTATATTAACCCTACATTCTTCTTTTGGTAGGGCATTCTTTGTTTTTAAGGTAATTTTACAAAAAATGTGATTAAACTGATTAGCACTAGTTTAGTGT
>PVIR01043705.1:0-11590 GCA_004026965.1 Petromus typicus
CTGCTCTCTAAACAGCTGTAATCATTCAGAAATCAAAAAGGAGAGAGTAGTTTGGTTCAGTTCCTATTACTCTCCTCCAACTTTCGGGATAATAACCAGTCAATTGTGAGTTTTTTACTGAAGTATCCAATGCTGTCTTCATTCAGTGATAATATTAATTGCATTACATTTTTTCAGAAGTAACCAATCACATTACAAGAAATGACCTGGAGAACCTCGAAGTTCACTTTGTTAGGAGAGAGACTCAGAGCAGAGCTTCAGTTTCCAGGCCCTGATAGGACAACATTCTTCACCTTTAACATGTTGTACTTTCTAAAGCCATTTCTGGAACACTCTATAAGTTTCTTAAATTTGAGTACTTTTGAAAACCATGTACACAAATCCTACCTCTTGTAAAAGATATGTGAAAGTCTGTATAAGTATACAGATGTTAACATTTTGCAGCACTGTAATAACTAAGAAAAAACATCAGTCTTGTATGATGAAAAGACATCATCTGTAAAGTACTTTTCAAAATACCTGGTTTCTATCCTAAGGTACATCATTTAGAAATCAAGAGAGAAACAATAACTTATTTCAGGAAAACATCAATGGAATCTGTCCATAATTAAATACATTATATGGCTGTACATTACAAGTATTAACATTCACTTCCCAAGAGAAAACATAATGATTTCTTTCATGGGCTTTAAGCTTTTGGTAATATGATTGGATAAATGACTGAATTCTCCCCTTAATTTTCAGTAGATTCAAGTTACAAAGTGGAAAAAATTTTAGCTTTTTTCGTGGCAAGAATTATGCTAATGTCAACAGATAAATGGATTAAAAACACCGTATAATTAAAAATAACATGCAATTGAATATTACTCAGTCTTAAGGAAATCTTGTCATTTGCAACAGCAAATATGAATCTGGGGGACACAGTGCTAAGGGAAATGAACTAGGTATAGAAAGAAAAATATTACACCATCTTATTTATGTTTTGAATCTAAAAAGTTAAACTCATAGAAATAGAGAATAGGATGGTGGTTGTCAGAGACTGGGTCCTGGGTGGGTGTGGGGAAGGGATGGGAACAGAAGTTGGGGAGATGTTGGTCAAAAGACACAAAGTTTCAATAAGAGAGGATAAATAAATGCATTGTGACTGCAATAAGTAATAATAATATATGCTTGAAAATTATTAAAAGCTGATTCAAGTGTTTTCTCCACAAAAGAATCATAATCATGTGAGACATACATGGTTTACCTTGATCTAGTCATTGTACAATACATACAAAATCTAATATCACATTTTACCACTTAAGTATGTACAACAAAAATTAAGAATAGTTTAAGAGAATTATGTTGTCCCCAAACTAATATAAATTCTAATTTAAAGGATATTTCATCAGTAGATGTTCTCTGAAAGCTGCATCTGCTTTGCACCTTAATATCTGTCAGTCTGTGAAAATGAGAATAATGAGTGATAACACTTAAATTAAGGTGGAGAATCTGAATGCAAGTAAAAGCAAATGAAGAACCAGGAACCGTAGCACAGGTCCAGTAGGCTTGCAATGGTTAACTAAGGAAGTGACTAATGTGTGCTTGACAAGCTTTCTCTCTAACCACAGTTCTGGATAACATAGCAAAGCATATAACTCACCGACGTGTCCAAACACATGAACTGTAACTTTTATGTGCTTCGATCTCCTTTACACAATCTTCACAAACTCATCCCAGACGCGAGCAGAATGGTGACCTTTATCCTTTTGTGTTTCATGCAAGTATGGTCCTCTTAGTCAGCATTGCTTTTGCACCTTCTCCCTCTTTCTGACACATGCTCAACTTTAAGGTAATGGTTTTTCTATTTTTTTTTTCCAGTTCCTGGGATCGAACTCTGGACCTTGTGTTCACAAGGCAGCTATGGGGCCACTGGGCTAAATCCCTGGCCCTGATTTTTTTATTAAGAAATATAGATAAATGTATAGATAGATGATAGATAGATAGATAGATATTTTACAGATATACAGATAAATGGATTAAAAATAGTGCACAATTAAAAAAATAGCATGCAGTTGAATACTACTCAATCTTAAGAAGAAAATTTTGTCATTTGCAACAACAAGTATGAATCTGGGGGACACTGTGCTAAGGGAAATGAACTAAGTATAGAAACTTTTTAATTTTTTAAAATTAAAATTAATTTAATTTTTAATCCATTTATCTGTATATTTATATATATATATATATAATATATTATACACACACACACACACTGATTTTTTTTGTAACGCAAATGCTCTTGGTGTATTATACATGAGTCGGCAAAGGAAGTTATAATTCTGTCATCCCAAATACATTGTTTAACTAGGAGACCTGGACTGATTTAAAAGTATGCTGTGGATCTAAAGCACTTAGGGATCCTCTGGGATACAGCACGATGTATAATAATGTTATATCATATGAGCACAGGTGGGAATAAGGCTGACAGAACATATTCGGTATTAATCATTTAATATTATTTCTAAATTATTCAAAGTGATTCTCGAGACAAATGTTAGCTTCATTTTGACATCAAATCCACGTATACTTGACAGGTAGAAAGCATATTATTGCTTTGTATTTTTCCTGCCTTTTTTATTTAGCTTCATAGGTCAATAATAAGTTAACTTGCTGCTTTACAAAAGATATAGCTACAAAAACAGATATCATCCATCACATAAAACTTAGATTGTACCCCAGGGGAACTAATTTTCTCCAGATACCCGTAAAATCCCCACAGTGGTCAACTCACTGTTCTACCCTCTCCATCTTTTGTGTGGACAGAAATTGCTTTCTTTCTTGAATTCAACAGAGATTTGGCTTTTTCTAAGGCAGCCCTCAGGGGCATTCTAAAAGCTTTCTCAAGATTGTATCATTTATTTATCTGCCACAAAGAAATGCAAGGAAAAAGCCAAGCTCTAAGTAACACCTAGAAGTTACATGGCAAATCTCTCTCCCCCTAAGCTCAGGTCAAGGCCTGGCAGTTTTGTTTTCAACTACAGAAATAAGTCATTGTTACCTTTTGGTAGAGTAAAGCAAACTAAGAAAAAGCAAGGCAGGCCTTTCAGAGAAGAGAAAAGAAAGATCAGTGGAAATAGACAGCAGTGGTCAGAGAGCAGGATTCTATCTTCTTTTCAAGAATGTATTTAGAGGTGCTCCTCTTTCCTTCAATAAAATCAATGAAAAAATTGTTCATGTCACTAATGCGAATCCTAAAAATGATTTCAAATGAATTTTGACCTTATCTGGATGATTAAAGGAAATATGTATAAGCACATACCGGAAAGATTGCTGCAAAAAATCATCAAACCAAACTTTTGCATCTCAGTGTATTAAATGTTATATTTTCACTTTTTTATTGTATCAGGGACTGAACTCATGACCTGTGCTTGTGAGACAGGCTCTGCAACCACTGAGGTAATCAGCAACCTCAAAAGTTGTATTTTAAAAGTTCTGTATATTAACTCCTAACTATAAGGAAGGGCAAAAGAGAGTTGCCAGAAATCCCAGCAGTGGTCCTGGCCTCCTGCAAGCCAGTAGGCTGCTTGTGAGATGGGAAAGTGGGAATTAAAAGAAACAGAGACTTGAGAGAAACTGAGTCTTGGGCTGATTTAAGCTTCTCTAGGTAACAAAGACAAAGATGTCAAGGACATCCAGTGTTATTTGTTCCAAGCATCGGAAGAAGGGAGCTGGATAGGCCTTGAGACACCCACTGATAACAAGTATCAAGCAGGCAGGACTGTGGAATGAAGGCACAAGCATATCTTTACGGAAGAGAACAAACAGTTCAGAGGGGAATTTAGTTGGAGTCAGCTGACCTTTACTTGGCTGAGTTCTGCTACTTTCAGTGTAACACAGCCACATTGTGGAGGAGTGAGAAGCTTGTGACACTATAGCCTGCTACCACTGGGCAGAGATCTGCTACAACCAACTTCTCTGAAAAGGTTGATTTCAAAGAGCATACACAGCATCTAACACAACATAGACAATCTACTGGGTGGCTCAGTGAATTAGGAACAAATGAATTTATTGTTTCAAGAACGCAGTAAGTGGTGCTATGCTGCAAACGTGTCTTGGCCAAAATAGTGGTGTATGTTTCCAATCGCAGCCACTCAGGAAGATGGGATTGCAAATTTGAGAGCAGCTTGGGCAATTTAGTGAGACTCATATGAAAAAATTTAAAAGTGTATATAATGGGACCCGAGAATGTAGCTCTGCAGAGGAGCACTCTGGGGTTCAATTTACACTATCACACACACACACACACACACACACACACACACAATCCATATCTTTCTGCAAACTAATATGGGTCAATGACAAAGCTATCTGAATTTTGTATGGGCAATATACAATTGCACTTTTCTTTAATTGCTACATTTCCAGAAAAGCTCCATTTCTTTTTGCATTTATCTTCCTGTTCAGAGACCACTAGCCTTCTCTTCTTCCTTAAGGTTTTGCATATTATATAGAGTTATCTCTCTAAGTATGCTTCCTATTATACTAGGTAAATTTTAGGAAAAGAAGAAATTTTATTTTGCTTTCTTTCTTAGCTTTTTGCTTCCAGCAAAACAATCTATAGTTCACTATTCCTATTCTAATTGCCATTTGCTTAGAAAGAAACAGTGATCTCATGATAAAATTTGAACACTTAGATTCAACATTTCTAAAATGTCTATTTTCAGTCACTAAATCCAAACAAGTTTGAGTTGGCATTCTGTCCCTTGCAATGGAAAAATGGTTCATAGAATTGATGATATATAGAAGAGTGACATTAGAAAGTCACATATATCACAAATATAACTGCTTGATTACAATAGTAACGGGAGACACTAGAGATTCTTTCCTCTTCACTGGGAAATTGACACGCTCTATTAAATTGCCCCTTTTATCTTAAGACTCAGACTTTGGACCAACCAAACCTTGGGGACATGATATAAATACCTCACAATAGTGGACCTCACTGACTACTGCTTTTAAGTTTGAATAAAAGCTTATCAGTAAGACAAAGCTGTGGTTCAAACTGTGGTGTGTATGAAACCAGAGACAGAAAAAAATAGAGATACTTTCTATTTATGGTCGGCATATAAAATGGCAGCAGATAATCACAACTCTTAGCCAGTTGGAAGTGCCATATATTGTGCTCCAAGCTGAGCTTGATGTGAACACACCTGAGAGAACAGGGCAGACTGCAGAAGACTGGTACTTAGTCCCTAACTTCTTACCTGGGACCTTATCCTGTACGTTTTCTCTTTACAAAAGACACTACAATCTGAAGTGGAATTCTGTGTTGGACAAGGAACAGATTAACTGTACATCCACAGTAGCCTAATTTACTGTTGCTTGAATTGTTCCAAGAAGGAACAAGACAAATACCACTCAACTAATACCTGGGGCCAATGGCCCGATCAATCTCCTGGATCTGTTGCTTAAAGACAGAAATACTCAAGCACAGATTCATGGACCATGACTCCAAGAGATATGTGTTTCTTGTTAATAATCCATGAAGGTGACCTGATGCAAACTGCCAAAAAGCCAATTAAAGTTTTTAAAGGATTGGATTAATAGTCTTCCTGGAAATATATCAAAATGTAGAAAGCAGTGCCAAGAGACGAAAAAGCAGTCTAAAGCATTGGTGGAACCCCTTGAGTTTACCAGTAAATGAATCAACATGTTCCTTTTTGTTAAGGTGTGCATGCTGTGGCTTTGTATCACTTGTAACTAAAGCTACAGAATGACACGACTTAAAAGAAAGAGAAGGAAATTAAGGTATATTGATAATCTACTCTATGTGATAATGTCTTATATTTTATAAAATGTTCACAATGTCTCTGCAATACAATGGGACAGGTCCTCTGTATTATGAGGTTCATAATGCTCTGTGAAGTACATGGTATCTGTCTTCATTTTATTTAAAGGAAGTTGAGGTTCAGATACACAGGTACACAATAAGTGCCCATGGTCATTTTGTTAGTAAGAGGTAGATCCACACTTCAGCTCCAGTCTCTGATAATAAAATCCAAACTGTTTTAACTATGCCATACCCCTTAATAAAATGGGGATGATAAGAATAGGGTTCACCTCAGAAATGACTGTGAAATGTTATTAATATCTGACATGCAGCAAGTGCTAAAGAGTAAAAATATAAAAGGGTAAGATAAATAAATAAGCAAACAGTACATGAAGGGAGTTCCTCCTTACCTGCTAATTTAATACAAACTACAAATGCACGCTGTTTGATCCTGGCAAAGCTTATGTTTAATGGTGTCATCAGAAGATAGTTATATTCACTTATCAGCTTAAAAGAGATTAAATATAACTGCTATAAACTTTTAAAATATAAAAGCTACACAGAGACAAAATAGATTAGTTGCCCTATTATCAAGAAGGCTAAAAAATTCTAAATTATTTTTAGAAAGCATCAATCAAGTATTAAAATACTTTAGGGCCCTAAACTGGGAATTTTTAGCGTATACTTCATAAACTAAAAATAATTAATTGCATGACTTTGTGATGGGATTTTTCATTTAATATAAGAGATATGATGAAAAATAATGTTTAAATATTTTAAAAAGGTATTACAGTAAAATACATTATCATTAATCTGGATCAAAATACTCCCCTTTGCTCCAAAAACACTCATCTCATCATTCTTGTCACTTTCTGAAGTAGTTCTACAAGTTCTCTTTTTTAAGTGTCTTTAGTTGCAGCAATGCAGTTGCCTGTATGTGCTGAATTGATTCAAAGCACTTATTTTTCATGGTAACTTTGACTTTGGGGGAAGGTCACAATTCTCACTGTGTCAGATCCAATGCATAAGAGAGATGAAGATACAGTGTAGTGCTTTTACAAGCCTACCTTTCCACCTTGTGGCACTAGAATTACCATTCACTGAACTTTTGACCATACCTCATAAACAAACCCAAAAAGATTTCCATAACTACTTCCAAAAGTAGCAAGAATGATGGAATAAATATGGTAAAGGTGTTATGTGTAGTGTATGAGTATTTTTAAGGAAACTAATGACAGTGTGCCTTTTACTATAACAAATTTTAAAAATTTTAACCAATTATGGTATTTTTTGATCTGTTGTATAATATGCACATTACTTGAACTTACTAAAATCTCAACTAAAATCTACTTGAAAATTTAGATAACATCAACTTTGCTTTATACAAGAGTTTCAAGCTATAAAATAAATTCTTCATAGTAAGGTATCATTTCAGTATAACATGATTTCTATTTTCAATAATATTCAAAAGACTAAATATCCAAGAACTTAGTTATAATTTGCACACATATATTTCCTCCCCGAAGCTACTCTGAAACAAAATGACTGAATTTCTATGTCCACCAGTCCCCAGAGCAATTGTGATAATCAATGCTCTCTATGTAAAGGAAGAAACAATACCTTACCAAGTCAGAAACACAATATGCTGACAATAAACTTGGAAAGTAACTTTGAGTATTAATACTTTGAAAATGATTAATATAATTAAGTGAAGATTTATCACACTTCATATTTACTATGCTTACATATTTTACTGATTTATTTGTTTGGGTTGAGGAATGAACCCAGAGCTTTGTGTATGCTAAACATATCTTCTGCCACTAAATTAATTATTTAATTTTGAAAGCACACTTATTCTTCTGTTGAGTATATATAGACCACAATTAAGTGTCTTCTATTTTATCACTTAACCTGAGTAAACCACGTTGACTCCAAATTCAGTGTATTATCATAGTGTTTAAAGAATATCAACATTTTTAGGGTGGAGTATTTAGCTCAGTGGCACTGCACCTGTCTCACAAGCACAAGGTCCTGAGTTTAATCCCCAGTACCAAAAAAAAGAATATTAACATTTTTATATTGACTTTTATACTTTATCATAGAATAAACACAATCTACTACTTCTTCAAAAACATATTTGTAATGATTTTAACCAGATAATGTCTATAAATTAAGAGCTTTCTAATATTTTTAAATATCCAGAAATTTTACTGTAGAAAAAAGAAAAGAAATAAATAAAAGTGTTAATACTTTTTTTTTACAAATTTGTATCTTTTTTGGTACCATATACATATAGATAGATAGATAGATAGATATAGACATATATCATATATATATACGATATATGTCTATATCTATCTATATACATATATATATATATATATATAATGATCACACTCAACATAGAGAATTTGTACCAGTATATGATATGAACTAATTTTCAATTTTTCTCATTCCCCTGCCCCTCTACAATCCTCTGCTCCTTATATACATAAACTTTGTTTTCCTTTTTTCCACATTTTTCCTTTCCCCTCATTACTTACCCCATACACCACTTTTCTTTTTTACTAACACGTGTTTTCAGTACATAATTACTACATTCCTTGTGAGCAGTTGGTAGTTACTTAGTCCCATTTCTTGACAGATAAAGAGATAATAAATAATATCTGAATCCTATGAGCAATAAAAATGTAGATGATTAGATTTTACTGTTACTTTTTCTTAGCTTAAAAATAGTGTTTATCGATGACTTTATTATACACATCACTTCAAGGTAAGAAAAAAAAGAATTCTACTTTGCAAGATGATGGCATGTTTGTGATAAGTGAAAGATGGTATTAAGTTAAAGAGTCTATTCCTTTATAGGAATTTAATCATAGTGTTATTTGGTATTTTCCTGGATCAAATTCAGTGTTACATCTTGAGTTACATTCTCACATAGTCCCTTTGCACAGAGATAAAATTTCTCTGCCATCTTCTTTGATTTTCCACTTCAACTAAGTTAAAATCCACGTTGGGATTTTTAACAGATAGCTACATGTAAAGACAATTACTAGAATACCTAAATGTTGCCATGTTCTACAACCTTCTAAAGCTACTCTTTCATTTGATAGTAAATTACAAAATAATGCAATTTCCCATTGCTCCTTCAATGAGGAGTCTAGTGTATTCCCCCAAATCCTAGGATTCCTGAGGACAAAGGAGCTTTTGAAGTGAAATCTTACCCCAAAACATGCTCCACACAGATTCTCAATTCTCTTAGCACCTTATATCTGAAAACTATAAGCCTCCCTCTTCCCACTTTGAAGCACTGCTCCTCTTATTCCCACATAAAACACACTTCTTCCTTGATGGCCCCAAATGCTACTAATCCCTGTAATGTGTGCTCAGGGAAGGGTGCTGAATAAAACCAAGCCAGAATGAGATGGGGCGGTTCAAATATCATACAGGAGAAATGCCAAGCCTGAAGCCCAAAAGTAGCACTGAAGACACAGGTGCAACTCACTATCTATCAGGGAGACAGTTCCTGCCTTTGAGGAATTTATATATATATAAATTATACATTATATATATACAATTTATATATTGATAGAATTTTTTTTTAACTAACTGAGCACAGTTGGAGCTCAAGATGGAATCTTTGTTACAAAATAATACCACAGTTTACAAATACTTCTGTTCACAAGTAATTGGATGGTAGACAAAAAGTGTCAGACAAAATTTTGGTCTTGTTCACAAACTGTACATCAGGTAACAAACCCAAATACATCCATCTTCCCCCAAATAATAAAATAGACTTCTAAGAAGATGGTAGAGTAGTAAACAGTAACATATCAACCTCTTCAAGACTAAGAACCCAAACACTGGAAAATAATAGCTTGAGGAAGAGAGGAAAGAGGAAGATGGATCCTGGGCACCCAGCAAGGTTCTTAAGGGAAGACTGGAACCTGCAGAGAAAGTGAAGAGAAAGACATCAGCGCAGAAAGAGGAAGCAAACTCCACTCTCTCTACTCCACTCCTGGCCCATGGCATGAGAGAGAAGAGTTGAATCTATAGAGACACAGTGAGGATGGGTGAGTGCAGAGGCTTCCATGGAGAAGTGAAGCAAAGCAATGGATACTATGCACTGTAAACAGCCATTGAGTGACCCCAATCCAGATGGCAGAGAAGATGCTCAGTCAGACATCCTACTAGGAAGGGGCCAACTGAACTGGGAGACTCAGAGTAACCATGGGTTAGCATCATCTCAGAGCTCCCGGTGTTAAAATTCCACAGCAACTGAGTGAGAGATGGCTACAGGAGACATTGAGGATCAAGGGGCTATGGCTAGGCCAGGAAGGGATGGCCAAAGAGTTTCTGGCTGAGAGACTCAGGCCCATTCACAGCTGGAGGACAGCATCAGCCTGAACTTCTGCAGAGTTGAAAGCACAAGATTTGGCACCCTGCTCTAAACCCACTACACCTTTGCTAGGATTATTAAACATCCTCCTCTAATCACTCTGTAGATTTACTGGGATTACCCAGCATGGGTCTGGGCTCTGAGATGGACACTGCCACAAAAACCATAGACATCAGAAAATAACCACAGGTCTAAAGTCATGGATAAATTTTTATTGTTGTTTTCTTCCGGCTTTGTTGTTGCTTTATTCCTTTTTTTTTAATTGTTTTTCTTTATTCATGAAAGTTAACACTGTTAATAGTTGTTTGTTTTGTTTTTTCTTAATTTTGTTTTCTTCTTTCTTTCCCTCTTGTCTTCTTCACCAGTTAGCCAAAGCTTGAGTACCCTTCCTTTGCCCTTCAGCCTTGCTTCTAATCTCTTTCTCTTCTTGTATCTCTCTATGTTTTCCTATTATACCTTTTAAACTCTCTCCTCTGAAGGCAAAATCACTCTCTTAAGTGGATATTTACTCTATAATTTACTGGCTTTGTATATTTTTACATATATATGCATATATATTGGCTTGTACCTATGGTTAAATATAGAAAACTACATTTATCACAGTTTGTAATTTTTTTGCACTGTTCTCAGGGCATCTGAGGTTGATCTTGCTTCCATGTTTCCTCCTTTTCTAATTTTAATTTGTTTTCTGCATTAATGTTCATGATATGTTGCTTTTTTACTACTATTGAAACTCTTTAGGAAATTGTTACCTTTCAGATATTTCTTCTATGCATAGCTGGCTTTTGACTTGTAAATCAAGGTCCTGCTTCCTCAATTTGTTATAGATTAAAAATTGCTGTTTGTTTGATTTAGCTCTCAGTTCTTCGTAACTAGACTGTGGTATAGTTGATAATCCCCAGACAGTCTCAGTATTAGCATATAAAGAACATCTGAACACAATACAGATGTCACCTTGAATAAAATAATATGAGCAGTAACAATAGCATCAAGCTCAGTTCAGAAAAATGACAAATTATAGTAAGTATTAATTTGGCATACTTAAACATAGGTACATATCCAAGAAGCATTTGAGAAGGAAGAATTCATAAGCCACCCAGCCTGATTTTCTGAAGCAGTAGGAGCAGAAGGAGCAAAGCAGGTGAATGAAGCTGTAGGAGAGAACAAATCAGAAATTACCTAGCCCAGGGACTGAGGTTAGCAGCGGGCGGCTCGGGAAACGGCGACTGTGCCACTGAATCTGCACCGGGTTTGGAGTTTACTTGTCTCCAGGCCCACGCCGGAGGAGCGCCCAGGGACTGAGGTTAGCAGCGGGCGGCTCGGGAAACGGCGACTGCAGCACCTAGTCTGCGTCACTGAATCTGCGCCCGGTTTGGAGC
>PVIR01043706.1:0-11587 GCA_004026965.1 Petromus typicus
AAAAAAAAAACCAGTGTGGTATTGCCAGCCAGATGAAGAGAACAGAATAAAAGTATAGAAAATAACCAAAATACATGCTAGAATTTACCATATTGTGAAGCTAGCATCTCTAATCAACCAGAGAAAGGTGAATTATTCAAGAAATGGTATAGAAACAGTTGGTAGTCTTCTGGGGGAAATTAAAATTCAGTTTATCCTCATACCTTAACCCAGAATAAATTTCTAGATCAAAGATTTGAAGGTAGAAATTATAATTGCAGGAGAAGCCTAGAAGGATGGTTGTATGATTTCAGACCAAGGATGGCTCTTGAAAATATGACAAAATCAAGAAGTCACAAGTGAAAGAAATTGATAAATTTGACTAAAAACTGTAAATTTTCTTCAATAATAAAAATACTCAATAAAAACATAAACATAATTCTTCTGGAACTTCATAAATTCTTTCTAAAGCTCATATAGGAGTTTTACCACATAAAAACTATGCCTAAGGAAACAGCAGGTTAAACAATGAACCAGGAAAAGTACTTTGAATTCAGAATCAAGGTCAAAGGTCAATATTCTTTAAAAACATAAGCTCTGAAAAATCAATTAAAGAGATCAACGCTTCACTTCCCAAAATAGCCAAAGGGTATAAAACACACAGTTCAAAAAATGAAAAATACAGGGGCTGGGGATTTAGCTTAGTGGTTCCACCACCTGTCTTGCAAGTGCAAGGACCTGGGTTCGATTCCCCAGTAACCACATACAATACTGGGCGTGGAGACTCATGCCCAGCAGCAACCAGTACCACATACCACAGTGCCAGGTGTGGTGGCTCACGCCTGTAATCCCAGCACTCCGAAGGAAGAGGCAGGAGGATTGCTGTGATGTGAGTTTGAGGCTGAGCTCAGGGCCAGCCTGAACTACAAAGCGAGACCCTGTCTCAAAAAAAAAAAAGAAAAATACAAATGGTTCTCAAATATATGGAAAGCTGTTCATAGTTATAATAGTAGAGGTATGAATTAAGACTTCACCAAGATTTAATTTATAACTACAAGACTGGACATGATTAAAAAGCTAAATAACTTACTCTGTGGACAAGACCTATAGGAGTGAACATCCCTACATCGCTGGGGATGTCAAGAGATTCTGCTTCCTTGAATGAAAATTTTGCAGCATCAAAGTACATATGTATATAGGTTGTTCAGCATTTTCCACCTCTAGGAACTTCTCCTACTCATGCAATTACACACACGCAAAGTGATGTTCCTATGAAATTTGTTATTTGTGGCATAACATCATTTTCAACAGTAACGATCAGAAACAAACTAAGTGCTAATAAATATGGAATTGTTAAAAACATTGACGTATACCAAACAATGCCATTCTTTACAACTGTGAAGAAGCTTGCAAACATTCTTTATGAAGTGCTACCTGATGAACTGTTCAGTGGAAAGAATGAGACGCAGAATGCAGTGTATGGTGTGCTACCGGGTGTATTGTATGAGAGGGACAGAAGATTGCCAGATATGCACATTTATTTGCAAAACCATTTCAGTACATTGGGCAATGTTTACACATAGATTTTCCTCCAGTAAATGTCTGCCCTTCAAAAGAACTACCATGGATCTGCTTCTACCAAGGAAACAGGGAGAAAAATCACAGGGAATCATAAGGAAGCCAGGAAGTCATGGAAGAGGTAAAAACCAGGCTGGGAACCGAAGGACTGGGCAGCAGCATCACTGGTCTTGTGGCAGTCAAGTGGCAGGTGAGCCCCCGGCGAGTCAGCCGTGCTGGCACTTGGACCCATAGCCCAGCAGAGTGGGCGCTGGCCCTGTTGGTTCCCCATGGTGAATCAGCTGGATGTCTTGGGGAGGAGAAATCATGCAGACCTAAACCCTCTTCTCCTATGGAAGCTCCAGATGAACCACTAATGACAAGCTAATAGAAGGATGTAGCATCTTAAATACGCCCACAGCTCCACATGTCCCGATGACAGGGTGGTGGGTTAGGTACCACAGGCCACAAGAGACTGTCAGCGCTAACATTTTGGACACAAACAATACCAGGTAGCAATAAAACTCAAGACCATATGAAAGGCCCAGATTTACAAATTTTATTGAGGTAACAAGTGAAGACAAGGCAAAAACATATTCCTTTGGAGGTGAACCCCCATTTCACATCCAGTAAAGAATCAAATGGCTGGTGATCCAGCTTTTAGTCTCATCAGCGTTACTTTTCAATGTAAAAACTTACTCAGCCTCTCTAGATATTAAAATAAATATCTAAGAGGGCCCCACATTAGGTGTAGAAATAATAAAGAAATAAATTATCCCATTGAACTGATACTTTTAGGATAAATATAATTGGTAGCATGGTGATAAGTCATATTAATAGTTTTCTATATGTTGTATCTGTTCCCTTCATGGGTTTGAAAAACTCAAAAACATTATAAATTGTCTACTAAGTTAAACTGTGAAAAACAATGGGCTTATTTAACTTTATAACAGGTTAAAACATTTTTAAAACTTTGCTTTGATATCTTGTTATTAGGTGTATAATAGTATATTTTCAATACTTGCAAACACAGCAAACCTAATGCATCTTTCTCTGCAGGCCCAGGTATCTTCCCTTGTTCACTGTCCCAGTCGTATGCTGATGCGTCCAAACTCTCCTAAACCTCAGCGCAGTGGCTGGAGGTGCACTCTCTTGTATCTCTTGATTGTGTCCGTGGGAATCAGGTGGATGTGGCTGGGTGGCTCCTCTGCCCCCCGCAGAGTGTTTTCTGGGCGCAGAGAGCAGCAGGGCTCGGGACCACAGCAGGTCCGCTCAGTGCCTGGTTCCTAGCAGGCTGAGTCATCGGGGCTCCTTGTCTCAGGGTTTCTCCACAAGTTCTTTGCCAAAGTGCCCGTAAACCCCCTTGGAACCTGCCTGTTCTTTCAAAGCCAGGCCCAACACTGGCACAGTGTCACTTCTGCCACACTCAACTGTTCAAGCAGTTACTGCCCTGAACACATTAGACGGAACAGAACACAAAGCTTGAGCCTTTCTCAGTCATTAAACATTTTTTTCCAGGGACCATACAGGAGTTTGGTGAGCTGGTGAGTGAGAGTGTGCGCAGCTTCATACAGGGAGACTGTACAACAATTACAAAGTGATGATGATAGTTAGCTCTGAGAATTTTATTTTATTTTATTAGGTGCTAGACGGTGTTATTAGTAATTTATATTTTTTCTTCCTGAGTCTTTGCGGGACTATGTGAAGGGCCTGTTGTCCCCAGGGTGGAGATTATCAGGTGGATCTGCTCAGCACGATCACACTTCTACCCACAGTGGTAAGGAGAGGGTTCAGACCCTGGACCACAACAGAGACCAACAGGAGGGGAGACTGAAGCTGCCAGTGGTGAGCGGGAGCCTTTAAACACCGAAAGGGGCCTGGGCGATGTCGAGGGAGAGTAGAGGAGGGAACAGGCAGGCGTCCCAGAAGCCTCTTGGATCGACTCCTCATCTCTGCACTGCTTCTCAAGGGAGCTCAGCTCAGCCTGGAACTGAGGGTTATACCCCTCCGCTCTCCACGGGGCCTGGGCTAGTACCCGTCTGGTACCCCGCAAGAGCACCATAAAGGCTGATTGGCTAAATGACCAATTTATGACTTCTCTTTGAACAGGCTTTAGATGATTACCTTTTATGAGGCTTACACTTTAGACTTCAGATGTAAAACAGAAGCTCAGGTTAAGAGGCAAATAATAGGATATTTTATGTGCTGTTCTGGAGCAAAAGTCCACAACTTTATTGCGGTGGCTATAAAAGAACATGACTGGTGAACCCTTGACTGGGAAACGCACAGTGGAAAGAGCCCTAGGTCAGGAGTCAGGAGGTCCGGATTTCCCACCTGCACCAGCCAGACAGATACCTTCAATGCCTGGCGTTAAGTACAAGACCAGGGACTCCGAAGGACCCCAGTCCCAGCCGCTGTGACTTCTGAGTGTGAAAGGGGGGACACCCTTTCCCAGGCTGCCATGATTCCAAAACCCGGAGCTTCTCCAGTTCAGTGACTTTTACACGAAGCTTCTATGATGCTGAACTTCGGCAGGTGTGACTGCACTGACTTCAGCTCCAAGAGTAAAGGCTGCTAGTTACCGGCACAAGCCTGGTGTGGAAAGACCTGGGTCCACACTGCTACCCTGCTTACTGTCATTTGATATGGGACAAATTGTTGAATGAGACTCTGTTTCCTCATCTATATAACAGAGATTAAAAGAAAAAAAAGCAATGTATTGCAAGGTATTGTGGGATAGATTTCCAGAAAGGATTAAAAAGAAACAGCTGCCACAATATTCTGACATTGGGCACTGAGAAGCTCTCCAGGATTGGTAGGTATTGTTATTGTTCTAAGCTTCTGTAAGCACAATGTCTCCATAATCTACAGTCAGAGAGAGAGAGAGACAGAGAGAGAGAGAGAGAGAGAGAGAGAGACTTTGTGACTTTCACATGTTGCCCTCAGTCTCCATTTTCCGAGAACAGGGCTAGACAGACCCTTTCTGGGAGCAGGGCTGTCAGCACGGCGGTGGCCACCAGATGGCAGCCTCGGGTTGCCGGTCTCTCTCCCCTGCCAGGTGAGCTGAGATGCTTGCTGTGGTTTGGGCCCTCAAGTCTTCCCTCCTGCTTTCCTTTAAAAGTTATTTTCTCTGATGGAAACAGAGTAGACGTGGGGGGAGGGGAAGTTGTAATTATAATGCTTTTCTTATCAGCCTGAAGATCCCACCGTGCAAGAGAGAATCAGGACCCAAGAAAGGAGGTGGCTCCACACAGGCCATCTGAAGACAGCTTCAGGGGCGCTTGGGAATGCAATCCCTGTGTGAGGGGTCCTGTGCCCAGAGATAAATCAAGGATCTGAAAGGGGCAGGATCTGCCTCTTGTCTTTGCTGGTTGAGGCCAGAATTTGGGCAGGAAACCTTCCAAACAAAGTCAGAGCGGTGTTCCAAATACATTGTTTCGAGGAATAGCTGCCGTGACAGAACTATGAAGAAGGTAAGTAGGTGAGTCGCAAGCCAGGGCACGGCCCCAAATGCCCATGTATCAGGTTCCAGGGCACCTGACCATACACTCTAATGTGTCCTTTTAACATCCCGTTGGAGGAAGCGTTTAAAATGACAGCTCTGCCTGGCGAGGTGGCTCATCCCTGCAATCCCAGCACTCAAGAGGCAGAGGCAGGAAGATTGCTGTGAGTTCAGGGCTGAGCACAGGGCCAGCCTCAACTACAAAAGTGAGACCCTGTCTCAGAAAAAAAAAATAAAAAAGACAAAACATATACCTAAAATGACAGCTCCGAGGGCCCAGAGTTACACAACAGTGGGGCGTGGAGTCAAGCCTAAGCCTGTCTGAGGCCAACTTCTCTTCCCAGCGCTGGAGCAGAACGGAGACATCCGAAACTCGTCTTCTGGGATTTCGGCCCAACTCTTACAGGCGTTGGCCTTCAGGCTCCTCTTCAGTGAAAGGCCCAGTCAGGACCCCAGCATGAGGCCCTGGTGGCCCAGATCCGGCTCTGGGCTGGGGAAGCTGGCGGGGCTCCTGCTTGACTGGGCGGCACCACGGCCAATATTGACTTTGGTAAACACTATTTTGCAGGGAGTGTGGTGCGAGGGCGGGGGCGCCTTGACCCGGGAAGCAGAGGCAGCGGCTCCGCATTTAGACGAGGCCATTAGCGGCCGATCGATGGCTGCGCCGCGCGCTCCGGCCGCTGGGCGCTCCCAAATGAAGGTTAAGTTTGCTCTGCGCCCCTGTGCGGCCAGCCATGCGCCCGCATAATGGACCGGGCCCAGCCGGCGGTGCGCTCAGGTTAAGTCAGGCCGAGGGGCTGGCCTAGTGACGGGAGGAGGGCGGCTGGGCGGCAGGAGGGCGGCAGGAGTATGCGTTTGGTTCTGACGTGGGTGTGCCAGTCTGCCCTACGCTGGTTTACCATCCTGGTTCCCGGCGGGGTTGGGTGCTGCGTTCTGCGCCTTTGCCTTGGACCCCACGCTCGGTTTAAATGTGTGGTCTCTTCGTGTGTGAGTGCGTTCCTGCCCGCCTGTGTGCCAGCCTGCGGGTTCACACCTTGACCAGGGCATCTGGAGCGGCCGTGGTCTCCTCTCTTGGAACAGGGAGGCAGCAACTAGCCTTGGAAAGACAGGCTGTGTTTCATGTTTGTGGGCCACAGCTGGGCTGTCAGCATGGGCAAAGGTGTGACTGGAGTGTACCCAGGGGCTACTGCGGCTGAGTAGGAAGGAATAGTTCCCGAGAAAGAGCCCCGAGGGCCTGCCCAGGGCCTGCAGCCTGGGGAGCCTGGGGCCAACTGTCATTGCCACTGGCCACACCTCCTGGCTGGTAGGTGTCAGGTCCTCTCCCAAGAGGCTCAGCGGCCACGCTGCATATTAGCGCATGCCTGGAAATGCCCAGCGCAACAGCGGTGTCCTGTTAAATCTCCACTCCTTACAAGTGAGGCAAACCAAGCTTCAGAGGAGAAGCAGCTTCCCAGGACGGCAAAAGTAATCAAGGGGGAAAAATAGGATTCAAACCATACTCTGCCTGCTACACCTTCCGGTGCTGCTGGTGGTGACGCTGGGGACAGGTGGCTGGAAATGCCACCTCCTTGTCAGGTAAAGGCTAAGGAAAAAGCCCTGTGATGAACCCACCTGGCTGACAACATCTTCTGGTCTCTTTCAAGATCCTTTTATCCTGTTACAACTGAGAGCTCAGAGAGGGAAGGGGAACTGCTGCAGCTCACACAGCAAATTAGCAACAGGGATTCGACCTCTAAAAGGATGAGTCCGGCCAGGGGCTGCTGCCGAAGAGGCTCGGGTTCTGGAAGACCGTCCGCAGGGTACCTCTGCCTTGCTCGCTGCCTGGATAAGACCCTGGCCCTCCTGAGGCCCACTCCCCAATCCATACAGTGAGATGATGAATTCACGAGCTCTGAGCAGAAGAGAGATAGGGTGGGCTGAGGGGTTTGTGTACCATCCCTAAGGCGCATTAGGGGATATGTGGGAACATTTGTCACGATGGGCAGCCCGGGATTGCTAATGTGTGGCACAAATGATGTTCCAAGGGCCAGGCAAGCCTCAGCCTCATGCTAGGAGTGGCTTCTTCCTTCCCCTCTTCCTTTCAGCTCCCAGAAGTCACTTCTTCCATCAGATCTGATTAGATAAGATCTCGGCTCTGGTAAATGAGTGGTCTGCAAAAGAGCCTGGCATTGAGCCCCAGGAGGTTATCTGTGTCAAGGCCATGGGAGTCTAGACCATGGATGTCTCTCCGGCCTGCAGCCATCTCAGCCTGGTCCATGCTCTTCTGTTGTGGAGCAGGGCAGACCTCAGACCTCGGGCTCAGAAGCAGGCTGATTTTCCCAGAATCAGCCTGGCCACGGTTCTGAAACCCAAGATTCCTGAGTCCTGTGCACCTTGCGCTGGGCACACCCAGCTCTGCTTCCTCAGCAGCTCCTGGGCCACTGCCAGGCTGGCCAGCTCCAGCACCAGCCCTGCCACTTATCACCTGGCTGTGAGGTACTACAGAAGCACAAAGCTGCACCAGCCCTGGAGGAGCCCCCCGCCAATGGGCAAGGCAATACGGCTCAAGAGGAAAGGCAGCATCCTGACAGAAAGCCTGAGTGCCGAGTGCCAGGGGCCATGATGGAAGTGGAGACCGTGAGGCTTGGGAGTGCATATGCAGGCCTCTTGCCATGTGATGTGGGCAGCCTGCCCCCCAAAGCTTCTCCATCCTCAGCTGTCAGGGAATCATAGCTACTCCGCAGGCCCCGGAGCTCTTGTGAAGATCAAGTGATACCAAGCATCCCAACTCTTTGCAGTAGTAAAAGCAAACCACCATTATCCTGGCACTTACCATGTTGCCCTGATGCGATCTGTTTTCGTTTCTTTCTCTCACTCAGCTCGTAAACCTTTCTACTGGCTGGGATCTTATTCATCTACCTCAGCATTATCAAGGTATGGTGTACAGTGGGTGTTCACAGACTAAGGAGATTCACAGGGCAGGAATGTTCAAGGGACCTGCTGCAGGAGCAAGGGTGACCCGGGCTCTGCGGGTCCCAGTGTAACCCCCTCCGACTGGACAGCGCGGGGGAGGGGACAAGAGTGCGTCAGGGGAAGAACAGCTTGAACACATTTTTCCCAGCTGAGGGGGAGGAGAGGTGACTCCTCTGCTGAACTTTGGCCTGCAGGCCGCATATCTTCTTTGAACTGTCAGGCAGCTCCCAGTCTTGTCACTCCCCATCTGAGGGGGCAAAAGTGAAACTCTAAGCCTGCCCCGGAGTGGCCTCCCCTGAGCCCCAGACATGCCCCATGCCTGGCTTTATTTGTGTGGACTCTGGGGTCTCCCAGCTGAGACTTGCTGGGCATCCCTGGCCTAGGCCTTCACTCTTTCCCCACCTGCCTGGCTCTCTTACCTCCCAAGGCCTCTGTGGTCTCTCTCTGGCCTGGACGAACACCACACTGTGAACTGAGTCACTCTGTGAGCTGGGCTGGAGACCCACTGCCCACCACACACAGTGGCAGCTTTGGGGAGCTTGGAGAGATTTCCCCACAGAATTTTCTGGGCCTTAGTTTATCTGAAAAGTAGAGCATCTTTCAGGTAAATCTGAAATGGGATTAAAGATTCTTACCTAATTAAAGCATGTAGCTTAATGAGCATTAGCTTCCTTCCCTTAGTGTAGTTATGGCCCAAAGGAAAAAAATATATATCAACTGTGCTCTTGTGTGTCAGGGACCAGCTCATCCCTCTACCTCTTACCCATAGAAGCTCAAACTCTGAAGCAGCCCAGGTATCCTGGTCCTGTTTTACTTGTGAAGAAACTGAGGCTGAGGAAAATGAGGGAACTGTCCAAGAAGGGTGACGTGGCTCAGAGGTGGTAGAGCCAGAGTTCGATGCAGTTATCTGACTTGGAGCTCTGACGACATGTTGCCATGTCGTATCGGGAACAGAACCTGGTCCCGGAGTTGGGGGTCCCAGTTCTCAGCTCTTCCTCCAGGAAGCGTAAAGCTCGAAGCTGCTCTGAGCCTGATCCTTACCTGGAAACTGAGGAGCTCCTGACTTCATGCCACCCCCACCCACAACACATTCCTTATGCAAGTGGCCTCGATGTCCAGGCAGGGCCTAGCTCCAGGATTACAGCATCTTCTCTGGAGCAAAACTAGCTCTTTCTGTGCATCAGCCAATGAGCTATGAAGTTCAGACGTATGGGGAGCAAAGGGACCTTCCAGAAGGTTCCTGGGGGCTCACAAGCTGTGCAGTGAGCCACGGTCAGTTTGGTTCACAGCTCCCAAGAGAAGCTGCCAGGGCCGCGCGCACCCATGGCTCGGGCCACACAGGGACATTGGTGGCCTCAACTCTAGGCGGCTGCACTCGTGTACCCAGCCAACGCTGGGTCGTTTTTGCTGCTTGCATCCTCTGTGCTGTGGCCTGGATTCTTTCCAGCCAGGAAATCCAAGACCTGGATGCTGCCCAGCCTGGGTAGTGATCTCTGCCCTGAGTCTGGGATGGGAGACGGAGAAATGGTTTCCAGTGTCACACTCACATCAAGGTAACCACTGTTGGCCATTAACTAAAGATTTCAAAATAGCCACTACAAAGGATTCCAAATGCTCCCAATATAGAGAAATGATAAGTCTCAATAGCCATGCCAGTGATCCTGATCTATCACTGCACCATAATCACATGTACCAAAGCACCACACCACACCCCACAGACATGTACAATTACTTTGTCTCCGTTAAAATATACATTCATTTCCAAACAGCCCTACTGTTAATGATAGTAATGAGAAGTAGCTTGTTTGTCCTCGTATCTCTGAGCAGATTACTTGATTCGCTAGCTAACGGCTAGCCCAAATGAACAAAATACATACTTAAGTTTTTGATATGTGTTAGGCATATAAGGTGTTATATTTAATCTTCTAAGCAAACATCCCAGGAAAATTGTTATCTTTCTGTTGTACTGATGCATAAGGCTCTGCTTAGATAGATCAGACAATTTGATGGCAGTCATAGGGCTGCCACATGACAGTTGTATTGCTGTCCAATATTTTCTTCTAGCAATTCTATAGCAACTCATATTTCAGGTTGAGTAGGAAAAACATCAAGATAATTCCAAGAGAAGGGCTGGGGGTTTAGCTGAGTGGTGCTGTGTGCAATGGACAAGCATAAGGCTCTTAAGTTTGATTCCAGGTTAAAAAAAAATTCCAAAAGTAGACACAGACTGAACATTTTAATTTTCTATCACTATATAACAAATTACCATGAATTTAGCAGCTTATAACAACATTCATTTATTATCTCATAGATCTGTGGCCCCAAAATTTAAGCAGGCTGTGTCTTCTGCTCAGGGTCTGAGGCTGAAACCAAGATGTCAGCGGGCTGGTGTCTGATGGGAAGACTCCAGAAGAATGTGTTTCTAATCTCTTCGAGGCTGTTGGCCAGAACCAGGGCTTTCTTCCACTTGCTGACTGTCATTTGCAGGGAGCCACACACACATTCCTTGTCACATGGTCACTTGCGTTTTTAAAGGCAGCAGCAGTGCAGCAAGTCCTTCTCATCCTTCAAATATTCCTGAGTTGTCCTTCTTCTCCTAGTGTCTGTGACTTCTTCCACCTCCAGATGCTGGAGACAGCTGGCGGCTTTTAAGGGCCCAGGTGATTCTGCTGGGACAGCCCAGGCAATGCCGGTTAGCATCCTGCTCCTAAGGTCAAGTGTGCCATGTGTCACAATCACCAGAGGGATGGTACCCCATCATTGCTGACTGTTTCCAGAGGTCATTTTAGGAACCCTGCTTGCTGTAGTGGGTAGACATTAACAACAGAGGTTCTGGGGGCCGATTCTCCAGGCAAGTAGGACTGGGATAGAGTAGGACTCGCTGCTGTCAGAGTGCACCATGGGGACACTGGGTAGTCAGAAGGAAAGGACGCAGGTAAAGAGACTAGATCTGTAGGAGGGAGAGAAATGGGAAAGAAAGAGACAGAAAAGAAAAATGCAAACCTAGCCACGTAGCCTCACATCTGCAGAGAAGGGGAATATCTTTGTTCCCCTCAACGGCTGCCAAAAGTTGTTCAGTAAATAAGGCAGAATTTAATGGGCCGCGTTGCTCAGGGCCCATAGAATGGCTTGGATTGAGATTCATTCTGTATGTTTGGATTAAGACTAGTTGGCAGAGCTGGGTGGTGGAAGGTTAGCCTGAATTGTGCCAACTTGTTTGGCTTAAGAAATGCCCAGTGGGTAAGTAAAGCTCATTTCTTGTGTGGAGGCATGACTTTAGGTGCTGTATGTGGTCCCCTGGCCCCTTCTTCTCTGGCACTGGCCCCTTTCCCTACTTCCCAGCTGACATAAACTGAGCATCTTTCTTTTTTTTTGGTCTTTTTTTTTTTTTTTTACTCCATCATCCTCTTCTGCCATGATGTTTTGAGTCAGTTGCCTGAATTAGAAATAAAATGGCTTGCTCAGATTAAGGGAGTCAGTGTAGTCTGATTCAGGATAGGCTGAGTATTACTTAAATGCACTGACATGGAAAGGTCTGATCTAGGGTAGACTGGTCTCCATGGATCGCGCTGAGTGACGCTGACGTGACTCAGGCTT
>PVIR01043707.1:0-11588 GCA_004026965.1 Petromus typicus
CCACACCCAGCAGCAACCAGTACCACATACCACAGTGCCGGGCGTGGTGGCTCACGCCTGTAATCCCAGCACTCGGGAGGCAGAGGCAGGAGGATTGTGATGTGAGTTTGAGGCTGAGCTCAGGGCCAGCCTGAACCACAAAGCGAGACCCTGTCTCCAAAAACCTAAAAAAAAAAAAAAAAAAAGAGGTGAGGCTTCATGAAGGTCTTCTAGTCCCTAGACGTGCTCTTCAAAGGGATAAGGGACCCAGACTCTACGTCTCCCTCTTTCTTCTCATCTGGGTCACGACATGAGCCTTTGTTCACTGTGTTCTCCTTACCACAATGCGCTGCCTCATTACAGCGCCAAAAGCAATGGGGCCGACTGGCCATGGACTAAAACCTCCAAAATTGTGAGTTAAAATAAAGCCTGTCCTCTTTATAAATTATCTCACTATTATGGTACCCAACTGTAAAAATGGCTTTCTTTCTTGTCTAATCACATAACTCCTTCCATTGGTAAGACTATACCAATTTATTTACACACATAAAAATCATTTTGTATTTATTATTTTATTTGAATTATTATGTCAACTTATAAAATACGCTCTTTGACGTTCTTCCATCTACAGACAACTAATTCAAAGCAGAAAGAGAAGCGATTTGCCCAAAATCAGACAGCAGGACATGGCTCAGAGGTAAAGTTGCTCTACATTCACATTCTACATGCAGTACACCCAAACCATCAATTTTCCATTTCATAAAATTCATTTGCATTTCATAGTGTGGTATAGCTTAGGCAAAACCGCTTTTCTGGTTATATTTAGTCAGCTTATACATCTATACAGGCAAAATACAGCTGCTATTTCAGTTTATGGAAAATGCCCACCAAGCCAATACGTTGTCAAAACTAGAGTTGTTGGAAGTTTAGATTGCTTGTTTTGTTTCCATTTTTCTTAGTTCCTTTTGATAAACACCTGGATTCACATAGGTGTTATTTCTTCTAGTAAACACAACACCAGTATCCTCTTTCTACTGTAACTAAGGCAGTACAAATAATATCTGTGACTTCAGTTTGTTGTCCCTCCCAATGCTATCAAAGTATAGAGTCTGACACTTTGTATCATTTTAGAAAACTTTGCCAAGTGACTGATTAGAAATACAGTGCCTTCCAGAAAGATAAACATAACCATGAATTTCACTTTTGCCTCTTCCCTTTGAAATTTACCCATGTATGTCTTTCCTGCCACTTTCAAGGCAACCTTTTAAAAACAACTCTTCAAAATCCACCTTGGGTTTAAGCTGGGTAACTAAGAAGAAATATATTTCATCTTAGCATAATATAATACCAAGTCAAAAAGCTAAATTAATGAAGCAACATGACAGCAGCTCTCACGGATAGGACAGAGGCTCTTTCATTGTTACCAGGGGAAAACAATATTTTAATATTAAGACATTCTATCAGAACTGCTCCTATAAATTAACATAAAAGTTTTAATACTGGTAAATGAAGACTATCAAAACTATAGCTTTTCAAGAAAATGACTTCCATTCTGACCTTTGTCCTATCCCAATCCTGTTTTTTCTGGATTGTGTGAGTTCCCCAGAAATCAAATCTAGGAAGTCAGTGAGTAAACTGTGAAAAGCTAAAAAGTTTCCAGTCAGGATGTTACACTAGCACAATTGTCACTAAAGTAATAAAGGTAACTTTCATACTGACATATGAAAAACAGGAAATAATTTCTTGATCATTAAATCTCTAGCAAAAATTTTTATCAGTAGCAAATGGTAAATAAGCTTGTAAGTTTCTAGGGGTCTATTGAACAAGAGAAAGACAATTGGTTCCATTGGAAGATGAAGTAAATTCTACCTGGTTGACATAAAGATAGGAAATTGAATTTTTGGAAATTAAGGTCTGCTGTAGGATGGGAAGATGAGGTGAAGCACAAGATACACTATCATTAGTTCTACATGGATTGTGAATCTGAGAAAAACTGGACAGAAATGCAAACATATGCCCGTGAAAAAATGTTTGATGGACCAAAGACATAAATAATAAATGACGTGAAAGAATGAACAAAGTAGACTATTTCCTTTGCTTCTTCTAATGGGATATCAAAGTACTCCAAAAAGGCTTTTATGGAAGGCAGTTCCATATAATTACTGACTCCTTAGACACTGATAAGAAAAAGACAGGTTATGAGGAGCAAAGCCACATCTCAGAGCCCAGAGAACTGTAGGAAGTAAGGTAAGGCCAGGCCTTGGTCTAAGGAGGAGGGGCTCCATTTCCCTTAAGCAACACCTGAGATACTGCTCACAGATCAGGACGTGGCAACTGTATCTTCTCTATATCATCTTCACTGGAGAGATAGATTTAATTAGTTCACACCTACCACTGAGATATAGGGATAGAAGTATGATCCTGACTCACCGAGTTAAAAAAGAAGCTTGAGATCCTAAAGGTAGCCATCAGATCCATTACTTCTGAACCAGTTTTCCAAAGTAGCTGAAAACATTTTTTCAGGCTGTTAAATCAGATGAGAGGAATAGAGGTTCTGAAAGCACATAAGAAAAAAAAAAAATAATAAGCAGCAGGTAAACTCAACCAGCATTATGCTTTACAGTAAAAGAAAGCCCTTAGAGGATTTTTCTCAGACACAGATGATAAATGAATTCAAAAGAAGCAAAATACTAAGGCAATTCTCTCATATGTCTAGACCTCAGAACTTAGAGTATCTCAGTATTTCCTGAGCAAATGATTTTGGAAAGAAATGAACTATAAAAGTAAAGTAATCTGTAAAGGTCTAAGGCCTCTCCTCTCCCTAGAATCTTCACCCATTTCGGTCTCCATGACAGGGCACTCGGTATGTTTCCATTGGCATACTCGGCCTTCCCACAGTCCTCCAGCCCAAAAAAAGACCCAAACTTCCATAAAGCCCCTTGTATTAATCTATTAAAGACTTATGAGAGGAGGAAGTGTTTATTGTGTGCAGTGTGCTCTTAAATCCTTATTCAGAAATTTTTGAACTTGTTTAATCATTAGTATCTTGAAAACAACCATGGTAGGAATATTTGTACTATGAAAATCAGCAAAAACTACAAATCAAGCCCTTTTCCCCCTTTCCTTTGTTTAGATACACCATATTACTGGATATGGTTATTTTAAAAATCTTTCAGAACTGTATATATTTCAAGTTAAATAAGATTTTTAAGAGAGAACTCTTGAGCCAGGCAGAGTGACACTCCCGTGTAACCTGAGCACTCAGAAGCCTGAGGAAGGAAGATCACAATGAGTCTGAGAACAGCCTGAACTACATAGTAAAACACTGTTTCAAAAACCAAAACCCAAACAAAACAAAACAAAAAAAACGACTCAGCCTTTTGACAACACTGTTATAAAGAACCTATTCTTGAGGGCAATCAATCACAACAGGATTAGGTTTTATCATATTAAAGTTTAACATCTCACAGCATATAATTTAATCCAAGGGTTAATGAGACCTGTGTAAGCATGTATTGCTCAGTGCTGGACCTAAAATGGGATTTTCCCTGAGAGCTCATCATGAGCTGAGCAGACCCTAATGAGTATTCATAGAAGATTGCTGTTTCTCCCAGTTACCCTCAGAACTTATGAACACCAACAGATCAGTTTAATCAGTTTTTCTGTTCAAGGTAGGAAATCTGATACTAATTCAGGCTTTGGTGGTTTCATATCTGATCTTATTACCAGTCCCACATCCTATTAACACTCAGGAAATGGTCCACCCCCCACCCCAGCTCCTCTTGTAGCTAAGATATAAACACGGAAGCCAGTAAAGAGTCCCACTCAGACAGGAAATGAATGTGGCAGTATCTTTCCTGTAGCCAGCTCTTCCAGAATGTAAGGTTTAAGTATACCTCCTAAGGGTTCGTGTGTTGAAATCTATCCCCATTGTGAGATATACCTAATCACTCTGGTGTTTAGAGGTCGGGCCTTTGGGAGGTGATCAGAATTTGAGTCATTAGGGTGGAGACCTCAGACTGAACATGAGTGACTTTTTTAAAAAGAGGAAGATAGGCCAGAAGGGAAGGAGACACACATGCATACATGTGCTCCCTGGCTCTTGACACGTGACGCCGCAGGACTCTACCTGTCAGGCTTTTACCAGATGGCCCTTCCCCTGGACTTGTAGACCCTGAGCCAAAACAAACTACTTTTCGTTAAAACTTAGTCTGTGCTCCTATCTAATTAACAACAGAAAAGGAACTAACAGGGATAAACAGGAATCTTACTGCAAGACAAAAGTAAGTGTGTGTGTGTGTGTGTGTGTGTGTGTGTGTGTGTGTGTATGCAGAAATGGAGCACATGGGTCTGGTATTACTTAGCTAGTTGCAAAACTATCACTATTACTAAGGAGAAAACTCAGCTGAAATTGTGTGGCCCCAAAACTCAGACACATCAATCAGCCGGCACGTGATTGGCATCAAAGGGGTTTATTCTAAAATTACCCTCTGGAAATCATCTTTCTGCCACCTGTTCTTTGGCAAAAATGATTTAAGGGCTTTGTGCACTTGTTAATTCTTTCATCAAATATACGTCAACTGCTTTCACTCTGGTAGTTTCTGCAAGAAATCAAATACATAAATGAGAAAGAACATAATGATTTTATGAAGTTAACTGTTAGGAATTTTCCTAAATATATTAGAGAAAAAAGTCCATCTATTACCTGTTCAGTTGCTTCATTATTTTTTACGATCTGAGGCCAGTAAATTACTTTTATAAAAATGTCAAAATTATTTTTCAGCTTTCATTCTACCACTTGAAGTTACGGAGTCCCAGAATCACAATCTCAGAGCCTTAAAAAAGTAAAAACTACTCTAGACAGGTGCAAACAGGAATAAAAATAAAAATGATAATCCAACATCCTGAAGCTCAAATAAAAGTCATGTTGGAACTTATACGTGGTTAGAGCGTGAGAAAATCTGCTCTGGGTTCTACAATGCTCACTTTCTGGGAAAAAGAAATCTTAGTATATTGACAAAGCTACTTCCGTTTCATAAGCGTTTACATCATTATTTCTTTTTTTCTCAAAATGATGCCTTATCTGGAATTGACCTTTTCTTCATCACTTAGTCTATAGGAAATGATTCATTTCTCTGAATGGAGGAGCAGGAGTATCTGGACTTAGAAACTTTCCTTTGTGGTAGTTACACCAGCAGAAAATAGAGAGGCTATTTCAATGGATTACCCTTTACTTTCTCTTCCAACCTCTTAATACAGCTGCTTTCCAAAAACCAAAGTCCTTCTTATTATTCCCTTTCTTTCTTAAACACTTATCCATCATGTGAATGTGCTCATGAACTCTAGAAGGGGCCACAGGAAGGAAAGGGCCCGGAGGACTCATGAAAATTTCAGCATAGTTCCTTTGTGATAGAAATTTGGCAGGCCCAGATACGTGCAGACATGAAGACCTGGGACATAGGATAAGAACAGTACTTTCCTACTGTGATTTCATTGTGAAGCTGGTTCACAGTCAAGTCAAGAAGCACAGAACAACAAATCCAGGGTATGCTTTGTGCTCAACATTGAACAGTTCACTTCACACATTACTCCACAGTCAGAACTGATTTAATAGAATGTGGTACTTTGCTATGATTTTGTTGTTGTGGTTTCTTGAAAATGTCACACACATAAACACAAGAGTAACTGCCTTTTTTCAATTAAACCTTATCTAAATTATATGTCTTCTTGACAACTTCTTAAGCAAAAAGTAAATAATATGGTGGGAAATGGCCATTTAGACCCTGAAGACGTACATTTTTACAAACTACAGTGGCCCTGCCAACATGGCTGGTGTCCTTTAGATGCAAAGGAAAATATTTCTCAACTAAAAATATAATAAAAAGTAAAGTGGTGGGGGGTTACATAGTATATGCCTCACATGTAAAAGACTCTGGACTTAATTCCCAGGATCATGAGAAAAAAATATAGAGTGCAAACCTCAGAAGAAACATTGTGATTTAAATGCACTCCCTATTCTCATTTGCTGTCTGTCGCTAACTCTTTTCTCTAATTAAAGATCGATTAAGCAAAACATGTGAGCTATGTTCACTTACAAATAAAACAAGATGCCTCCTCTCACTAAGAACCCCATCCTGAAGATGCCAACTAAAATTCTTCAGTTTGCAGTAATACACAGAAGACCATTAATAAAAATTGTTCATTATCTCAGGTTCTATTTTTTTACTTTGGCCCCACACAGTCTCAGGGATGTCCTATGTCCCCATTTCCAATTACTAGAACTGCTGCTGCTACTAATAGCCCTGATTCCCCTGGGTTAATTTTCTTTGACAATGATAAAATGAAAGGGAAGAAATAGGAAAACACTCCACTTAATTTAGATATTCTTTAAATGTGCAATAAAGAGATTTCAGTAAGAGGAACTTTTAGACACTGATAAAGAAGAAACTGGAGGCCACAGGGTGGGACTTAAAGGAACTTTTACAGCCAAAGGGTGCGTGTTAAAGAAGAAAAAAAAGTATAAATCAGGAATGAAAACAGACATTCAAACTTCCAGCAAAGAAGAGAACAAGAAAGAAAAGGATAAACAGACAAAGATGAGTTCAGGGTCTCAAACCTTAGAAAATAATGATTTTAGTTGAAGTCATAAATAAGAGAAAGGAGTAAGAATCACAGCCATTGTGTAAAATTTTACAGGAGGCCTTGGGCTTGGGCAGAACTCCTAAACTTGGCCCAAGAGATCAAACCAAAATGAAATTGCTAAATTGCAACACTAATAAGCTCAAACGTGAGTTGTTTATTTGACCTTCCAAGAAATCAGAAGAGAGAAGAGAATTAGCCAAATTCACAAGTCAGCATTCACTGGTGTGACGATGCTGCTGAAGGAGAGTAAGCAGCCTACTTTCCGATTTTGGTTTCAGTTTTCCTCATCCCTTTTCTGTCTTCACAAGACTCATCTTCTTTGCTCATCAGAACACTCCTTCTACTTCGTGGTAAGTAAAACCACCACTTTATATTGTGCAAAAATAGAACCATAAAAGCCACTTAAGATCCTTCAATAAGTTTTGTATTAATTTTATTTTTTGACACAGCAGATATCCTTTTGTGTTAGGTATGGTTGAAATAGTTTGCATTCTTTACAAATAATTCATATTTCTCAGATCTGGAAGCTACTGTGATAATTATTGCTTACCCTGGTTCCCCGATCATTATAATGACTGACATCAATAGTGATTCTATTGGGCCAAGGAGTTAGCTAAGTGGTTCTGTCCCCTGCCTTGGTTCCTGGTAACCACATACAGCAATGCCAGGCTGTGGAGACTCACGCTCACCAGCAATCAGAACCACACACCACAGCGTGAGGCATAGTGGCTCAGGCCTATAATCCCAACACTCAGGAAGCAGAGGCAGGAGGATTGCTGTGAGTTCAAGGGTGAGCTTGGGGCCAGCCTGAACTACAAACTTAAGACCCTGTCTCAAAAGAAAAAAAAAAAGATTCTATTAAAAGATATTTTTGTCCATTTGAATTAAAAACAAAATATTAGGAATAACATTCAAGACTGCTGCCTAGAAGTATAAAGGAGAATCTCAGCAGAACAAGATTTATTGTTGGTTTTGACAACAGAACTTGGTGACAAGCATCTTGAACTACTGAAGTGTACTGTCAAAGGTAGAAGAGACTTTTCTTGTTTTGAGACAGGGTCTCACTATGTAGTTCAGGCTGTCCTTGAACTCACCATATCCCAGGCTGCCCTCACACTTGCAGCACAGCAGTCTTTCTGACTCAGCCTTGTGTGCTGGGATTATGGGCATGCACTACCATGCCCAGCTTTAGAAGAGATTTTTAGCCTAGAGTTGGCACAAGGGTAGTGTCTTGGTACAGTCAGCTTGAAACTGCTGGGAAATCCTGAGACTAAGCAGAGATATCTTTATGTTCAGGCCTTTTCTTTCAGACTCCAATTGCAAAGAGGACTGGGAGAGGCTAGACTGCTGTGCTCTAGTCATGCTCAAGGGATTTCTTAAGGCCGAGTTCCATAAGCTTCTCATTAGCCTGCTTTTGTCTAAATACTTAAAACCTTAACACTGACACAGCTTCAGACAACTACCTCTTTACTTTAATTTTGACTGCCCACTCCCTCTTGCTAATGGAGGTCTTGATAATTGCAAGCACAGAAATAGGAGTGTGTATTGAGACCAGTAAGGATCTTTGGTGGTCCTACCATGGAATGCTTGCCAAACCCCACTGGTATATGTCTCTTTCTCCACCTCCCACTGATCGTAACTCATATGGTAACTGCTTTGTCAGTGGCAAGGGAGAAGGAATTTCAGGATGTCAATGGCAAATTCAGAAGGAAAATGAGGAGACTGGAGTACGACCATTACCTACCTTTCTGCTCTCTTTCTTCCTTCTTTGAAAGACCATTTTGGATTTACATCTGTCTTGGAGGTGAGGAGTAAATCCCAGGAATTCAGTCACAGCTGTATGGAAAACTGACATTTTAAAAGCCTTCACGCTTAAACTTCAGAGAGGTTAGAATGTGAATGTCCTCTGAAGGTGAGTAGAGATCTATATTCCCATTTAGAAGGGCAGTCTTCAACTCCACATGAGCCTCCCAGGCTGAGTGTGGGTCAGGTACTGACAGAATTTAGGCAGGAAGGAACCTAGATAATTAAGATAGAAAGAAGAAGCGATCATCCTCTGTGTCTTGCAGTTGCAATAAGCTAACTAGTGTTTCCAGCTTTCGCACTTCCTTGGGTCTGCTGTGACAGTCTAACCTATACTCCTAAGAGAAAATAATGTTTTTTCAAAACCTTCAGTGAAGAGCTACCAATACCATAAAAATCAGAAACTGTTAGAACTGAAAGAAATGCTACAAAAATTCGTTTTCTCCATTTACAATATGAACATTTTAAAATACCTTAGTAGCTATGAAAGTCTATGCTTAAACCTAACGTGTGTGTCACATACACATGAAAGGAGCCTACAGAATCAAGATGAGTGTCTTTTTAAACAAATGCTCCAAAATGTATACACAACCCCCTTTTTGAAGAAGATCGTCTTTGCAGAAGGTGGACATGAAAGCAGTTTTAATCCTGCAATACTTAGTACCCTAAATTTGTGGCTCATTTTTCCAAGCTGCAAATAAAATCCCAGTCAAGTCCTATAGCTTTTCCAGATCCCAGAACATTTTATTATTTTAAAAGATCATAAGTGCTTTGAGAAGAAGGTGTAGCTCAGTAGAAGAACATTTGCCTAGCATCCATAAAGCCTCTGTTTAACCCCCAGCACAAGGGAAAAAAAATCCAAGCTGTTTAGTACCAAAACTCCAACATCACTCCCATCTAAACTTTTAGTTTGGGTCTGTTGCATGGTGGGAAGCCTGCACTGGAACACTGTCACTGGCCTTTCCTCTTTTGTTATCAAATTGCTGGGATTCCAGCTCCTGAGCAACTGTTTCAGATATCTCAAGGTCTCTCAGAGAGATGGACTGAGGGAGAAGAGGGCAGCATAGCGTCTCTTTGATCATGGTGCTTCTTATAAATCCAAACTATTTAATTTCAAGACTCTGGCATCATTCCCCTGCTGAAACAAGTCCTTTCCCTCAATCAGCAGCTATGTCTCACACCAGCCCTGAGATTCTGACTCTTCCCCTCCTACCAGGGCCCTTTCCGTACTCCAGGGAGTTTTCTCAGGTGAGATCTAGTTCAACAAAACCCTGGTTTCTATCTGGGGCACAGAAAATATAACCTCTTCTACTTGTTCCCAAGACACCCTCTTTACTCATGAGTGGGTCTTGCTTTGAATTCCTTCTCTTGTGGCTTGAGGTTGGAGAAAACGACTTCCGTCAGCATATCTTCACGGAGAACATGGAAAAAAGGCCCAAGAGTGCATCTATCTAAGGGGCATTCCCTCCACTGGTGAGTCCTTTGTCCTTCCCAGCCTCACATCCAGTGTATATGAAACCTAGAAGAGAGAGTGGGCTAATTCTGTCAAAATCCCTAGCACCATTAGCATCTCAGTTTAGGATGAAGGGACATTGGATACTCTTGTCCTTGACCACACTCAAGAGCTGCTCAGCACTGGCAGCCTGGAGAATTAAAATCTCTAAAGTGTCATTTGTTTTCAGTTAGTTCCAGGTTCTTGCATAAAACAACTCTGGTCCACACTTTTACTTAAGAAAAATGCAAATATTTTAATTTCATTGCATGTAAATATTTACAGGGAAAAATTAGTTTGAGGATCCAATGGCTGAGCCTATCTGATTCCAACAAACCAGGTTTTAGTTTTTAAAAAAATGAGATCAAGTAAAATAAGCAAAATAAAAATAATATTTTGATTTGGCTCAGGAAGTTAATTCTATTTATTCACCTTTTAATTCACAACTTTGTTCCAGTTCTGACGAGAGCACTCACCTCATTGACACATTTGCTCTTGGGTTTGAATGGTGGGTTAAGGAAGCACGAAAGAGAACAAGTTCCTCTCTTAGTGGAAAGGGAGGAACTTCCCCCGAGAACCCTGCCTACCTGCCAGGTCTGTGTGAACTGTTGGCAAATGTGAGTAAGGACACAACTGTAAAGACACTATCATTACAGCCTTTGCCAAAAGCTCAAAATATCACACATGGAAGCCATGGAAAAGTCTGCTAATTCACAAACAGTGACTTCACTGTGTCTCACAATGACCTCTTCTTAGTCAGGACATATTAGCAATCACATGCCTAAATGCAAGCCAAAAGTATCCATTTAGTATTAATTTAATAATTAAAGATAAGAAAGAAGTGGTGAAGTGGAACAAGTTTATAGGCAATTCTTAAACCAGGATATCGTTAAATGGTGTTATTTGGGCATGAACATTCCAGGGAGCTAAGGAATGACTATATATATAGTCATTTATAGGCATAAATCCATTTCAGAATACAATATACATGATATGTACAATATACATGATATCTTATATATATTATAATATATCTGCTATATCATATCTTATGTATTATATCTTATATATTATAATATCTTATATATCTTATATATTATTGACTTTATTATATATAATATATATATTATATATAATATATATATATATATATATATATATATATATATATATGTGCTCAATATGTATGAAGGAAAACCAGGAGATTCATCATTGTGAGACAAGCATTGCATAACAGCATTACATCGGTAGTTAATCCTTCAGAGCTTTACGCTAGTCCCAAGCACACTAACCTCAGTTTTAGTCACCAAAGAAATAAAAGAGGAAAATGAAAGCAGTTATATTTAACTATCGTTTCAATGAAAGAAATAAGGAAGTGGTTAACTTTCTCTGCCTTGGAAAATAACGTGATCCACAGTCAGTGCCCAGTGAATGTTACTCTTGATGAAAAGAATATGAGGATGAAACTTTTCATGGTCTCAGGACAGGCCATGTCACTGAGCTATTTATGCCCCTAGGCGTGGGTCGTAATCACAAGCACTTGCACAGGGACTATGTGTGCTAGTGATATGTGAGGCGTGGAAAATGGTACAGGCCACCAGACAAACCCTTGAGAGGCTGCAAACAATAAGGGAAACAAGTAGATGTTTTCACAAGAGAGTTTAATACTTTC
>PVIR01043708.1:0-11600 GCA_004026965.1 Petromus typicus
TCCTGTACCAAGGTCCACGTCCTGTGCCAAGGTCCATGTCCTGTGCCAAGATCCATGTCATGTACCAAGGACACATTTGTGCTCAGTTTTTGCTTTCATTCAGTTCAACCAAAAATCAAATCATCTTTCTAGATGAATGTGCACTGTTTCAACTATCATAAAATGAAAGCCACACTTTTACTTTATTTCCCTTTTAAATCTTAGTTGAATGTAAACATAACATCAAATTTATGGACCAAACATTGTAATTCAGTTTTCATCCAGAAAACATTTGACTCTTTCTGTTAACTTTAGAAGAACTATTCATTTTTCACTTCAAATAGTTTTGAACTCTTATTCATATGAAAACATCCTCAAAAATCTCTTTCCAATCTTGCCTTCATTTGCTCCATTTATCTGCCACTATATTTACCTTATCTTTAGAGGCTTAGGCCTACGTGGACATTGAACGAGACTAGAAGAAAGAAAATGCTGGGGACTCCATCCGCCGAGTCAGAATTCCCAAGCTGCACAGCTGAGTTCCACAGGCAGTGATCTGGGGGAAATCATGAATGTGGATTCCATTTGCAGCAAACTCCTTTCATCTTCCCTTCTCTTTGTAGATTCAGGCAGGGGAACATGGGTGTTGTCTTTATTTCTATGATTACCATTTCACATTCATAGTATGAATTGACATCAAAGTACCAAGTGGTTTTGTTAGAATCCTGATGACAAGCACAGTATCTGAAAATCTCTCAGTGTATACGATCTCCATGTATGTCCTATCCAGGTAGGACAACTGACCTTCTCCAAGTCAAGAAATTACTTTAGAAACTGAGATGACCATTTTCCCAAGCTTACCCATGATTCTAACTAAATTACCACACTGCCAAACTCTTCACCTCATATGTTGGATTTCTGGCACACTAGTTTTTGCCCAAGTCAATCCCAATTTTCAGATCTGCCTTTTCCTTCTAAACCATTCCAATCTCAGTGCACTCTCATTACTACCTGTAACCTTATTACATACATTTTTATTGCTTACATTCCTTGAGTGGAGTTGGTGCAGGTGTATGATATATCTTAATTCCTTGTTCCATCTCCTTTTCCTCTATTCCTTCCCACCATCCCTCTCTTAATCCCCTTTCCATTTAAGCCTCTATCTCCCTACTTTCTATTATCTATCTTTATTTTGTTCTTATAATTTGAATGTCTCATATAAAAGAAACATTGCAATATTTAAGCTCGTGTGTCTGATTTTTTTCACTTAACATTATGGTCTCAAGGTACATCTATTTTTCTACAAAGAATTTGAGTGTATCTTTATGGCAGAGTACTATTTCATTGTGTAAAACCATCAACTTTTCTTCATTTATTCATCGCTGATGGATATATAGGTTGCTTCCAAGATTTGATTAAGATGAGTTCTGCTGGTAATTCAGGTCTCATGTCCTATATCTAATTCCCCTTGGAAATTCTTAATATGTCTGTTTTTCACATGTATATGAAGGCTGTCATTAGACTACTTCATCTTCATATAATATACTATTTTTGTAATACACCTGTGTCAGCCGAGGTATGCCCTCCTTTTTGTCATCAAATATATTTCTCTTTTCTGCCCAAGAATTTTGTCTTTTCAAGTATCCTCACTCTAATCCGCATTGCTGTTTTTCTGCTTATTAAATCTCATTGTCAACATACAGATGTACTATTGCTTTTTCCTACTTCATTTTTTTTTCTTGAATCTCTGCTCTTATTTTCCTCTTTAAGACAAACTTCACGTTCTTGAGTTCTAACTTTACACTCCACAGTTGTGTCTAGAATTCACTGAGCTCAGGATTTCAGTCCATTGTAAAACAGTCTTTGTCAAGGTGATCAATGACCTACATATTACTTCTGCCAGTATCTCATTTTGTCATCTTATTAGGCTTCTCGAGAGCACCTGAAGTAATCAGTTACTTCTTTCCTGAAATGCTTCAGTTGGTCATTGGCTTATGGACACCATACTTCCCCAGTATTTCTCATGTCTGATCATTATCTGTCTCGAAAGTTGTCCACCAATACACTTTCTTCTTAACTTTTAAATGCTGAGCACCCCATGCGTCTATGCATGTACATTGTCCCTACCTTCACTCCCGAGGACTTCAGAATTTCACATCGGATTCAACTTCTGCCATGTGCTTCAGATTAATATATGCAAAGGCAGAAAGCTCCTCAAACCAGTCCCAACATTTCTGCTCAAGTTTCCTCATTTCAGGAAATAGGACCATCGCTTATATACATAGTTGATATACGTTATATACGTTTATCTCATTGTTTCACTTTCTTTCACATTTCATGTCAAGCCTATCAAAAAATTCTGTTAAGCCATTCTAACATACATCTTACTACTTCTTGTCCTGTTCTCATTTTTCACCCTTAAAATATGGTCAGGACAACTTCAGGGACCTGGCCAGGATCCTGAACCTAGCATCTGACTACCTTCAGGTGTTCATCTGGACACTATCAAAAGTACTTTAAAAGCATATAAAAGTAGAAAAATGAAAATCAAGCCAAATTGGGGGGGAGGGGCAGTCAGGCCATTCTCTAAATCACAAAGCATTTTATCTTTAGGAGAGGTAGGAGAAGAGCCTGGAAATACACCTTTGGAGATTCAGCCTGACTCTAGCCCACCTCTCAGAAAACTGCTGAAAGTTTAGCGCTGGTGAAACTTCCCGGGCAGCAGGGCTGGAGGTGGAAGTTTCGCTCTCAACAGGAGGAAACTAGAGAAATAGACTAGCTTGAGGAATCTTAATTTTTAAAGATTCATTTCAATTTGTCGAATTTGATAACTGCCAAACATTTCTTTGCCTCTATTGAAGTCTTTTCCCCCCAGAGAACCACGGGATTCTAAGACATTCAAGGTGAACGTTCTTTGCACTGAATTTAGAAAGTTCTACGATCACTGGCCTGGTCCTGGCCGCCGTCCATCGACACCTCTTCCAGCTCTCTCACCGGCCCGGAAGTGCTCAGGCCTCAGCCACGCAGTCTCCTGACGCAGAGCGCGCTGTGAACACTTTCCCTTCTTGGCGCCTTCCTTTCTGACCTATGTTCTCTTTTGCTTCCCTCAGATCTTAGTTCAAAGTGACACCTCTCAAAAGCCCTTCTTAACGCATCTGTTGGAAAGAGTCCCAAATGCTACATTTCCTAGAGTTTTTTTATTTCATATGTACTATCACAGAAGCAAATCAATCAAATTAATTTTGCTTAAAAATATCAAGCAGCTTAGAGAAAAAACAACAACTTTTTGTGCTTGGCATTGTATAAAGAAAAGTCAAATCAACAGTAGAATTTGAAAAGTTTATGTTTGCATTGGGATAACTCAGAATATGGTCACATCACCTAAAAACCTTCCCCTCTAAAATATTGCACCAAAATGTTCCAAACTTAAAACACTTGACATGAAATTCAGTCATGTCATCTGGGAACTCTGGGAGGAACAAGGGTGCATCTCTAGTATATCTTAGCATACCACTGAGGGGATTCTCAGATGCTATGTGCTCATACTGCATAGTAAATAACTCGTTTACAACGTACGCATCCTGATTACATTTATTTGGAAACACTATTCTCAAAATTTTTGCCTTTTATATTTGAACTTATAAACTCCATGGATACTATATTTAATTATGCATATCCTCTTGCTCTCTGAGATAAATCTGACAGAGAAATGTATGAGGCCCAAATGTCAAACCCTGACTCTTAGTTTTACCCTTTACTATGTTTGTGACATTAGGAAGTTACTTAATGCTGAAACCTCCCTGACTCCATTGATATATACACCATGCAAACTGTCTGAAAACTAGCACTTATTAGTTATTTAAAATGAGTCTTGATAAATTTTATGCCATGTGGCTTGGCTTTGAATAATGGCACACTCATAAGAACTATTTAAAGACACAGTTATAGAACAGTTACTTACTAGAATATAAGACAATAGGGCTCTGGAGGAGTTAATAGATTCATCGAGCCCTGGCCTTGCTACCATATATGTAAGGAATATAAGAACTTATTCCATACTCAGAAGATATGTTATTACAATAAAGTTACATGTTTCTTATTGGCAAAAGAATCTCCCCAACATAATGGGAAAGCCTGGCAATCACACAGCAGTTACACCAGGTAAATTCCAAACTAAATGGATTATTCAAATTTCGTGAATTTCAAAATTCACAGTCCAGTTAAATGTCTGTCAGCTTGCATAAATCACAGGATAAATCAAAGCTAAATTTAAAAAACTAGAAAGAAACCTATGGTAGCAAACCATATCAAACATATCCTAGAACAATTTTAATTTCTCAATCACTTATACTTTCTCTTTACAAATGTTTATGTAAAATTAGTGCATCGAAGGGCTCTTCCAATCTCACATAATTGAAAAAAAGCTCTAAAATGACTCTAATGAATATATTCTATTTAATAACATGAGAAGTAGCATGATAGGCTTATGACTGAAATAAAATAGAGAAATTTTAAAAACTACTAAACATAATATTAATTCTTGGAAAGTACCATCACCAGCCAACACAGACGTGATGCACAAGAAAAATTCTCACCGTGTAGAATGGCCATCTCAGGTATCCGGTAGTCCAAGCAGCCTTTCACACCACTTGAAAGTGCCACTTCCCCCACCCCTCCTCTCCTGGGGGCACCCAAACTGTAACAAAGTCGCTCAGTATCTTTTGCACTTTATGGTGAGATAAGGAACTTCTTAGATGTGAGGATTTTGCTCACGTGCTTTCATATTACACTGTGGCTTGAAAGTGTGCAGAAAATGACAGCTGCTCTGACTGGGTTGTGTTCTTGAATTCAGGCAAAATCATACATCTGAGAGATGGTGTGATCCTGTGGTGGACACACTGTAGCTTAAAGGGTGTTTTCCTCGTGAAGCAATTTATTAACTTTTCCTCACCCTTTATGCATATCCTTACAAGAAGCCTTGAAAACAGTAATATTTGCCTGAAGGATAGCCATTTTTTTTCTCTTTAGCTTGATAATTCCACCATGAACAACATTACAATTTAAGTCATTGAAATTCAGCTTGTCATCTGCCTGATAGATTGGTCCTTTCCCTGTGGTATTTAATATTGTGTTTTTCTATTTTCATCTTTTACACTAACAGAATGAGCGGAAGTAACTTTCAGTAATTCATGTATGGTTTAAGAGCCTTAACTATCTTATACTTTCCCTGGCCATGCCACGTCTTCCACTCGGGGAATTCTGTAAGGATCTACGGGACCACTTCAGGCTGCACATTTGCTTGACTTGCTGTTTAGCTCAGCCATGAAGGGGACAATCCTGATGACCTAAATCTGGTCAAACTTCACCTACAAAACTTTTTTTCAGAACCCCATAGCCTCTGGAAAATGCTTTCTCCTTTACTAAGAAGTACCAAAGATTGATGACTATTATCTCAACTAAGAAAGACTTACATATTACTAGTGACTTTAATGTAGTACCTAAAAGAAAAGTTCAAAGGTGAAAATTTCAACAATGGAAGCAGGGAAGAAAAATATGTGTGTGAGATAGAATAGGAACAAGGAACCTTTTCAACAGTCTTCAGGCCATACAAGTGATGTGGCCAGCTGACTTACCTGTACATAAATTGGCCTTCTGAGCTTTACTTTACAAAATAAATGTCAGAACCTACATTAGATTTCAACAGGAACACTGAAGAAACCATTTCATCAGGCAAATGAGATGTAGTATGAGCTCTTAAAATTATCAATTAAGTCAAATATTTCATTTTAAATAAACCCTCCTGTGTACATAATAAATAACTCATACTTCTAAATTCATGTGTTTAATTTTTGTTTTAGAATTCATATTATGGAAAACATTTGTAAAATGATGACGAATAGATCTCCCCATCAAACTAGAATCTTGCATTACATTGTCCCTAGAAAATGTTAGTGGCTGTGTTTTTGAGATCTCAATTACGTATATGGAAAAATAAGCCTGTTAAGATGGAAAGTACTAAAGGTCACTTACGGATTCATTGCTTTTATTAGAAAAATATTTGCTTCATTAGTATTTCTTTGAAAAATATCACAGTAAATCATATGACTTCAAAGTTTAATAATCTATTTATTTGCTAGCATCTTTATAAATTAAATTGCATTAGCATGATGACTTTTTTTTCCTTTTCTGGTTGAAGGAAAGGAAGAAATCTTAAGGTCAAAAATATAGGTCCAGGGGCCGGGGATTTAGCTCAGTGGTTCAGGCACCTGTCTTACAAGCTCAAGGACCCGGGTTCGATCCCCGGTAACTACATATCATACTGGGCGTGGAGACTCACACCCAGCAGCAACCGGTACCACACACCACAGTGCCGGGCGTGGTGGCTCACGCCTGTAATCCCAGCACTCGGGAGGCAGAGGCAGGAGGATTGCTGTGATGTGAGTTGGAGGCTGAGCTCAGGGCCAGCCTGAACCACAAAGCGAGACCCTGTCTCAAAAAAACCTTAAAAAAAAAAAAAAAAAAAAAAAAAAAAAATATATATATATATATATATATATATATATATATATATATATATATATATATATATATATATGTCCACAGGGACGGTAGCACACACCTGTAATCCCAGAACTCAAGAGGCTGAACCAGGAAGATCACTTCAAGGTTGAGGCCAGTCTAGAATACACAGTGACTTTGAGGCCATCATGGTCTATATGGCAAGACCTTGCCTCAAAAACAATAACAACAAAAAGAATTAAAAGGAAAAATGAAGCACCATAAAATCCATTGAATAAATAGATTAATAATTTAGTGGTTAGTATCACCATTGACTATTTCACAGAATTAATAACACATTAAATAATATTGAAGCACATATGCATTATTTCATCTGTTCATTCATTGGAGGAGAATTTTATGAACAATAGCTGGCAATGTTACAGATGCTGGAATTATAATGAAAAAAGTCCCTGTCCTTCAAGGTAAATCCTTGAGAAGAGAGATACAAAGAAGTGAATAAAATGTCTTAGCAAAATTAACACTGTGTCAAATGGCCATGCCACAGACAAAAACAAAGCGAGGGGGAGAGGCAGGAAGTTCCAAGGAATCAGAGCGTTTTTGTATTATAAGCAGCACAGTGTGGGAAGCTAATGCAGACGACGCTTCCTGAGAAAGATCTCAGGCATGTAGAAACAAACAGCACATGTATGTTGATATGCTGACAAAGTTCATTTCAAGGTCTAAGCAGCTGAGGTAGAGTGAATAACGGTGAGAGCAGGTGAGAGATGAAGTCAGAGAAATAAGTGGACGAGATGTCAGAGAGCATTGCAGACACCGTAAGGGCTTCCCTTTCACTAATTCAGGAAGACAGAATGTTGAACGAAGAAGGACTAGGAGTTGAGCCTTTTGTAACGAGATGACTCCTGTTTGAGGATGCAGTAAATGAGGCAAAAGTGAAGACAAAGCAACTGAGTATGAAGGTGCTACATTTTCCAGGACCAAAGTGACAGTGACTAGTACAGGGTGTTATTTGTGGAAAAACGCATGATGTCTCTCACAATATCATCATCCCCAAATATTGAAGGAAGAGAGCTTTTGCTCTTGAAATTCAGTGGAGAGAAAATTAATCTTTGAGACGCTGGTCTCACACTCTTTGTCAGAGAGCCACGTGGATGTGCAGACTATCATCAGAAATGCAGTGGGTAGGGTCCGATAAGAGGCCAAAAATTGGTGAAGAGTCTGAGTAGATTCAAATTAGGGACACACTATCATGAAGATGCAACTTCAACTATGAAGACATGAAGACATGGAGACATGTCTAAAAGCCCAAGACCAGAGAGAGATGAGAAGAGTCTAGGGTTCCCTAGTCTAGAGGTCTAAAGATACGAAGCCAAAAGAAAAGCATCAGAAGAAGCTGCCCAGCGATAGAATAAAAACCAGCAGGATGGTCCTGGAGAACAAATAAAATATTCCCAATAAGAGGAAAATTCACACTCGGTCAAATATTATCAATGTGTCAAGGTAAATATGGATCAAGACATAACCACTGGATTTTGAGGCAGGGGAGTTATTGCAGGCTTTGCTAAGAGCAACATGGCTGGACTTGGGGGTGCAAATTCAATAGCAAACAGTTCAATTAATTTAGCTTAGAACATAAAAATATTTACAACAAACTGCCATCAGTTCTATTTTTAAGTCTTCTGTTAAACCAGCTGAATATAAAGTTTATTGATAAGGACAGGCAGTAAAAAATTAAAAGTAAAAGCAACAGAAAATGTTTTGCTATGCTAGTTACTAAAACATACGATACAGATTATTTAATTAAGACATTGTAGCACTAGAGCATGAATAAGCTGGCAGACCCATGGAACAGAATTGGAAAATACAGAAATAGAACTAATCCTATATGAAATTTAGTACACGATAAAGGCTGCAGCTTAAAGCACTGGGGGAAATATTTTAACAAATTGTACTGAAAAGACCAGATGGAAAAACAGGACCCAAAACTGAATCCATTCCTCACATTGTACACATGACAGACTTTAACTAGATCAAATACTTGGGTAGGGCTATAGGAAAAAATGAGAATTAAGTTGTGTCTTATACTGGTACAAATCCCCATTATGGAGTGAAATCATGATGTGTATATTTAATGTACCAATAAAAATAAAAAAATAAAATAAATAAAATAAAATCATTCAGGTAGTAGAAGAAAAACTGACCAAATTCTATAACATTATTTATTATAGAATTATAAAATTATTCTCACTATACTGAAAATCAAGATGCAGCAAGAGGATAATTAATAATGTGGATTAAGTAAAATTTTAGATTCATACATACACAGAAACTATGATTTCATGATTAAGAAGAAATGAAAAATCATTAAAAATTTTTCAAATTACAAATTATATCTTCAAATTCATATTAATATTCCTAATATTTAAATACCTTTTCTAAACAGAAAGGAAAAATCAACAATCAGATAAAATGAATAGGATATAGGAAAAGATATATGACCTGGGAATTTTTGGAAAGAAAAATGTTAATGGTCCTTTGACATATAACTGATATTGAGCATTGATAATGAAAAGGAGATATTAAAAACTCTGAAATATCGTTTCTTTATTGTCAAATTAAGAGGAAATGTGAAAGTTGGATAACGTCCTTTGCTGAGGATTCTGTATCAAAAGGGTAGTTGAGTGGTAAATGGAGCGCTGCACAACTGCAAAGGAAAAAGAAAACTACCTGTCTACTGCTGTGGACAAGCTCCAAGGATACACTGTTAAGGAAAGGTACATGAAACTGTAGCCTACTGCCCTCTGCATAAGAAGCAGGAAGGATGCACAGGAATGGTGGTACACACTTGAATCCCAGCAGGGGGACCACTGCGAGTTCCAGGCCAGCCTGGGCCACACGGTGAATTCACAGCCTCTGGACTGCACTGTGAGACCTTGACTCAAACAAACAAACAAATAAACAAAACAGTAGCGAGGAGACAAGGATGCAAAATGAGTTAAGATGTGTTGGGTATGTGTACCAACTCCCCATGGGAAATGTATTCGATATGTACTGCAAATATGTACTAATAAAATAAAATGATCACTGAACAAATGAAAAAAATAAAATTAAAACAAGTCAGAGTCCAGATGCTTGGACAAAAATAAAAGTGGAGCTACAATCTCAACAAAGACAATCTAAAAGAAGGTTCTCCTGATACAGACAAGTGTACAGGAAAAGTAGATGCTGGATTTTTCTAAGCATATCTTATTTGATATATTTGCTATGAAGCATAGCAAATATTTCAAGCCACTGTAAAACAAAACTAAATTTAGAGAACAATTTCTAGAAATGTTTAGTAAAATGAAACAAACAATCCTGTTCGCTAAGTCAGTGTCAGAAACATACAGGAAGGAACCAGCTCCACAATCTTATGAGTAATGTCTGACCATCCATCCTCAGCAGGTTTTGCCCTAAAGTATAAGATGAACTTGGGGCAGATGTCAAAGCCATGAACCCAATTCCCTTCACCAGAGGAGGCACCCAGGGAATTCAGCTTGGGGAAGAGTCTGCTGATCTTGTCCAATCTTATTCCCAGTAGGATCTTTATGCAAATAAATAGTGACTATTTTCTAGAAGAAGGAGATTTCCTCTCTGAAATGCCCTTGCAGCAGATAGCTGATTATGAATCACAGAATCGATGAGGAGAGGCTCCCGAAGGACACAAAAGGATATACATGACTTTGAGGAGATGAGCAGCAAACATGTTTCAAGGTTTAAACATTCTCTGTGTGAGGAAGTTTGTAACTTTGTCTTAATGGCATCGTCTATTCTGGGTCACACACTTGTATCTAACAGTAGAAGCAACAACCTAGACAGCTGCCTTCAATGTCCCAGACCTCTCCGTATTTTGACTCCCTTGATAACCCTCTCTTTGAAATTATGTATTAAATGATAAGATCTTCCACGTGTGTGCCTCCGATTTGACAATTTGATAGAGAATATTAGCTCACCTACAAAGGAAATTAAATCGCTTTCAGCAATCAGGTTATTGATAGAGGGTTGATGTTGTTATTATGGAATACCGGTGAGACGACTGTGGAATAAAATAAATATGCAGTTTTTTATATTCATAAGAACTGGAATTGTTAGTATGGAAGAAATAAAAAATAAATATAAGATCCACCTGTTCATTTAAGTAAATATTTTGTAAACGACTTCAAATTGAAAGTATAAACTCATGATATAGCTCATTATTTTGCAGAAAAATATTTGCATCATCTTATCACCAATATTTCCAGAAAGGATGACTAACAGCAGCAATACCGAGCTGGGCATGGCAGTAAACACCTACGACCTCAGTCTTCTGGAGATGAAGGAAGTGAGATCACAAATTTGACACCAGGCTTAGCAAGTTAACAGTTTAGTGACTCTGCATCTCAAAAACAGGGAGGGCTGTGGTATAGCTCAGTTATGGCTCACTTGCCTGGCAAATGTAAAGTCCTGAATTCAATCCTAAGTACTACAAAAAAATAAATTAATAATAGTCACAATAAAGGGTTGAGGATAAGGCTCAGAGCAAAGGTCTGGGTTCTCTCCCCAGCACCACCACATCCCACCAAAAACAAACAAAACAAAAAACACTAGCAATATTCACCACTACTGCCTAGATGGCTATTTTAAAATATCACACTCCACAAAAGAAACGAAATCTCTATCACTTCAGGTCTGGGGTTGCTAATGTGCAAGTCAACCCTAGAATAACTCATTAAAAAGAAAGGGAGCTTCCAAATATTAACATCTTTCTGTCAAAAGATCAGAAACAAAAAATGAAAAAGTTATGGAAAACCAAAGATTGTCCAATGTGAGAAACAAGGAAAATAACTGTGAGCGAATGGGTATATCAAAAGCAGTTAAATGCACACACACTGTTCATTTTGGAAAATGTTAAGAATTTAACCTTTTTGATGGACATACCTTGAGGATATCCTCATAAGTGAAATAAATAGGGCACAGATAGGTACATATCGCATCTTTTCTCTGGTATGAGAAAATGAAGATGTAAATGAGTCCTAGCATTGTATGTTATATATTGTGAAATAGAAAATGCTCAACGTAAA